>CM062473.1:105594675-105701262 GCA_031479575.1 Coregonus ussuriensis | reverse complement strand
CGGCCAGCGTGGTCATTTATGGGGCTTGTGTAATATAAACAGGTTGAGAGGAGTATGATGTATATATTTAACCTTTAAATGGAACAGTTATTAGTCACCCACCCACACACACAACAAGACATAATAATAATAAATAATATGCCATTTAGCAGACGCTTTTATCCAAAGCGACTTACAGTCATACGTGCATACATTTTTGTGTATGGGTGGTCCCGGGGATCGAACCCACTACCTTGGCGTTTCAAGCGCCGTGCTCTACCAGCTGAGCTACAGAGGACATGCATGTAGATACACAAGTAGACGGTAAGTCTCCAGATCAGTCTCCAGATCAGGCTCCAGATCAGCCTCCAGATCAGCCTCCAGATCAGTCTCCAGATCAGTCTCCAGATCAGTCTCCAGATCAGTCTCCGATCAGTCTCCGGATCAGTCTCCAGTCTCCGGATCAGTCTCCGGATCAGTCTCCGGATCAGTCTCCAGATCAGTCTCCGGATCAGTCTCCAGATCAGTCTCCGGATCAGTCTCCGGATCAGTCTCCGGATCAGTCTCCAGATCAGTCTCCGGATCAGTCTCCGGATCAGTCTCCGGATCAGTCTCCAGATCAGTCTCCAGATCAGTCTCCAGATCAGTCTCCAGATCAGTCTCCAGATCAGTCTCCAGATCAGTCTCCAGATCAGTCTCCAGATCAGTCTCCAGATCAGTCTCCAGATCAGTCTCCGGATCAGTCTCCAGATCAGTCTCCAGATCATGTTCTGATGGAAACTCTGAATGATGGCAGGGTCCTCTTGTCTCTGTCACGGACCCTCAGTTGCTTATCAGTTGCATATAAATGAACAGTTTCTGATGGAAACTAACTCTTTGTGTCTTTTACTATATATGTTTTAAGTCTTTGTCTGTTTATTGGATCGGATAGAGAGAGGAAAGATAGAGGAGAGATAGAGGATAAAGAGAGGAAAAATAGAGGAGAGATAGAGGATAGAGAGAGGAAAAATAGAGGAGAGATAGAGGATAGAGAGAGGAACAATAGAGGAGAGATAGAGGATAGAGAGAGGGCAGATAGAGGAGACATAGAGGATAGAGAGAGGACAGATAGAGGAGAGATAGAGGATAGAGAGAGGAAAGATAGAGGAGAGATAGAGGATAGAGAGAGGAAAGATAGAGGAGAGATAGAGGATAGAGAGAGGAACAATAGAGGAGAGATAAAGGATAGAGAGAGGAAAGATAGAGGAGAGATAGAGGATAGAGAGAGGAAAGATAGAGGAGAGATAGAGAATAGAGAGAGGAAAAATAGAGAAGAGAGTTGCTGAAATAGCAGCGGGATCTAGTCCAACCCATGATGGAGTGGTGCCACGCTAGACCACTAGACCACACTAGACCACCCTAGACCGCTAGACCGCTAGACTACCCTAGACCACTAGACCACCCTAGACCACTATAATAAGCCATTTAGCAGACGCTTTTATCCAAAGCGACTTACAGTCATGTGTGCATACATTTTTACGTATGGGTGGTCCCGGGGATCGAACCCACTACCTTGGCGTTACAAGCACCATGCTCTACCAATTGAGCTACAGAGGACCACGTCTCAGAGGACCACTAGACCACCCTAGACCGCTAGACCACCCTAGACCTCTAGACCACCCTAGACCGCTAGACCACCCTAAACCAATAGACTACCCTAAACCGCTAGACCACCCTAGACCACTAGATCACCCTAAACCAATAGACTACCCTAGACCACTAGATCACCCTAGACCGCTATGCCACCCTAGACCACAGAAACCACCCTAGACCACAGAAACCACCCTAGACCACAGAAACCACCCTAGACCGCTAGACCACCCTAGACCACTAGACCACCCTAGACCACTAGACCACCCTAGACCACCCTAGACCGCTAGACCACCCTAGACCGCTAGACCACCCTAGACCGCTAGACCACCCTAGACCGCTAGACCACCCTAGACCACTAGACCACCCTAGACCACAGAAACAACCCTAGACCACTAGACCACACTAGACCACTAGACCACCCTAGACCGCTAGACCACCCTAGACCACAGAAACCACCCTAGACCGCTAGACCACCCTAGACCACATAAACCACCCTAGACCGCTAGACCACCCTAGACCGCTAGACCACCCTAGACCACAGAAACTACATCTAATTGTGAACCATCACTGGTTTATATCACCAGACACCACCTCAATAGAGAGAGGATCTCTTATACAGACCACATGAGATTCTGTGAAAGGAACTGAAGAGGATTTCAAAGATTCCTTGTGACAGCAAAGTGACAGCAGGGTCTTGTTCAGTTCGTTGAAATTGTCCAATAAGAAAAGCTCATTTTTCTTTTCCATTGCACAGCATTTTCAAGCTGCTACGGTGTTGCCCTAATGAACGCAACCCAAACACAACCCAAACAAAACCCAAACACAACCCAAACGCAACACAAACACAACCCAAACACAACCCAAACGCAACCCGAAATGCAACCCAAACACAACCCAAACACGACCCAAACACGACCCAAACACGACCCAAACACGACCCAAACACGAGGAAACGGGGTAAACGGTATCTGAAGGAGACCAAGAGAAGTGCTGACTCAGCATAAACAAGCAGGGTGGAGAGCAGACAGAAGAACAGCGTTCAGTGGAGCTAACGATCCAGTTCTCTATGGAAGGCTCAGGGCAGTTGAATACAGTACATAGACCATGTGTATATATTCCATAGAAGAACAGCGTTCATGCAATGTCATCTCACAACTAAACTGGCATTCTACACGTTTTTGCAGACCCTCAGAAAGCTTCTGGTCGAGCAGACTGACATTCAATGGAGCTTTCAGTAGTTCGATATGAATGGCTTGGAGCGATAAAACTCATAGCCAGTATGTTTTTGTAAATCAAACAGGTTTTGATCATAACAACAGTAATACAAAACATGAAATATATTAAAAGTTAGAAGAATATTATGACATAATTACATACATCATTTTGTTTCATTTCTAATGAAAGCCCTTTTCACTACAAAAAAAATAAAAATGTTTATAATTGTAAAAAATATATGTTGTTTGATTATAATGTGTAATAATACTGTCATTGGGATAATCACAAGTCCATCTTGATGGTTACTGGGTCTCTCAAAGTAAGGCAGTAAGCCGGAAAGAGGGGATCACGTACGGTCGGACCATCCATCCTTAGCTTCACTCAGTGACTGCCTCTTTGAAGGGTTTGTTCTAACAGTTTCTGAAAAGAGGAAAGAGAGAGCACACATCACACATTGAGAATCTGTTACTGTGGGCTATGCTCTAGATCAGGGTCATATTCCCCTGTAAAACCCCATCAGCTGCCTGTTTTTGGTACCATATTCAAGTTGTCTACTTCCAGTACCAGGATCTATTGAAGCAGAGGAGGCTGAGGCTATGGCCTGGTTCTCTGGGTTATCTCAGGCTGCAGCAGAGTAGCGTGGGTGGAGGTGGATGAGACTGGGTATGCTATGTGTCTGCCTGTCTGTCTGTCGGCCCTGCCTGTCTGTCTACCAGCCATCAGCTGAACGATGGCTCTCTCTCTCTCTCTCTCTCTCTCTCTCTCTCTCTCTCTCTCTCTCTCTCTCTCTCTCTCTCTCTCTCTCTCTCTCTCTCTCTCTCTCTCTCTCTCTCTCTCTCTCTCTCTCTCTCTCTCTCTCTCTCTCTCTCTCTCTCTCTCTCTCTCTCTCTCTCTCTCTCTCTCTCTCTCTCTCTCTCTCTCTCTCTCTCTCTCTCTCTCTCTCTCTCTCTCTCTCTCTCTCTCTCTCTCTCTCTCTCTCTCTCTCTCCCTCTCTCTCTCTCTCTCTCTCTCTCCGTGAAGGCCCTTTTGTTTGCCTGTGAACACTGGGCTTATACACAGAGAAAGCACAATGAGTCTGTTCATAGACACCCATAACCAGACAGAGAGGGAGAGGGGAGAGGAGGAGCCCCAATGCCACTGCACCCAGAGAGATTGCATTTTTCTAAAGGGAAATATCATGAATAACCATGCATAACCAGCCTAATGAACAGCAACAACAGCAACAAAACACAGAGATGGAAGATTTAACACTTTAGTGGGTCTTTGTAAAGAGCTTCCACAACAAGCTAAAGGTTGCTCCTCTCACTCTTACCTGTGGACAACAGTAAAGACTGTACAACAATGTGCTTGAGACTTTCAGCTTCAGACTCATTGGACTTGTGACTTTGATGTCAGCATTGACATGTGTGTTCAAGAAATAATCATGGCACATTTGATTTGATTTCCTAGTCCTGTGGAAAAGGAGTGATTCAAATGGAAATATATGTCAACAGAGCCCTCTGGTGGCCGCAGCAGGGAGCATGTGACTTTGTGCTCAACTGGGGACAAGCAGTGATTTTAGTTGGAAAACATGGAAGGACACAAGACTGAGGGACAAGCAATGGTGGTCATTTTGTTCAGTTGAAATATCTGCATCTCTAGTCCTACAATCACCAATTACATGAATAAGTCAGCTGACAAAATGAAATCTATAGTCTGTTTATTGGACAGGGAAGAATCGATGTAAACCTGAGCATTAATCACCTTTGCTGAAAAGGTTCCAGTTATATGTTTCCCAGGCCTATTCCTGACTAGTTATATGTTTCCCAGGCCTAATCCTGACTAGTTCTATGTTTCCCAGGCCTAATCCTGACTAGTTCTATGTTTCCCAGGCCTAATCCTGACTAGTTCTATGTTTCCCAGTCCTAATCCTGACTAGTTATATGTTTCCCAGGCCTAATCCTAACTAGTTATATGTTTCCCAGGCCTATTCCTGACTAGTTATATGTTTCCCAGGCCTAATCCTAACTAGTTCTATGTTTCCCAGGCCTAATCCTAACTAGTTATATGTTTCCCAGGCCTAATCCTAACTAGTTATATGTTTCCCAGGCCTAATCCTAACTAGTTATATGTTTCCCAGGCCTAATCCTAACTAGTTATATGTTTCCCAGGCCTAATCCTAACTAGTTATATGTTTCACAGGCCTAATCCTAACTAGTTCTATGTTTCCCAGGCCTAATCCTAACTAGTTCTATGTTTCCCAGGCCTAATCCTAACAAGTTCTATGTTTCCCAGGCCTAATCCTAACTAGTTCTATGTTTCCCAGGCCTAATCCTAACTAGTTATATGTTTCCCAGGCCTAATCCTAACTAGTTCTATGTTTCCCAGGCCTAATCCTAACTAGTTCTATGTTTCCCAGGCCTAATCCTAACTAGTTCTATGTTTCCCAGGTCTAATCCTAACTAGTTATTTGTTTCCCAGGCCTAATCCTAACTCGTTCTATGTTTCCCAGGCCTAATCCTAACTAGTTCTATGTTTCCCAGGCCTAATCCTAACTAGTTCTATGTTTCCCAGGCCTAATCCTAACTAGTTCTATATTTCCCAGGCCTAATCCTAACTAGTTCTATGTTTCCCAGGCCTAATCCCAACTATTACTTTTACCAGAACAAATCTTTTAAAAAAGACTCATCTAATTGTATCCTCCTCTTTCCCATGCTTATAGTTTTTGTTTTAATCACAGTGAGCTTGAATCCAAAAAGGAATTGCAGAAATTTCAATCAACCTAAGCATCGCTCCCGGCAACGCAAGTCCATTCACTTCTAACATTAATTTAGCTGTAGAGGGCGATATCTTTGTTATAGCTTTAGACCTTTACTGTAAGACATGAATGGAAACGCTGTGGCCTTTCAGAAGGTAATTGAGCTTGTAGGACACGGGTGTAGCTGCGGTTCTATACTTGTTCATTGTATTTATGGGTCATACACTCATTAATGGGCTGTTAATGCAGTTCAGCGACAACACACATACTATTTAGTGCTCAGATTTCTGTGGCAGTTCTGTTGAAAGAATTACTAGCATATAACTATAATCACTGCTAAATAACTATAATCACTACCATATAACTATTATCACTACTACATTTACATTTTAGTCATTTAGCAGACGCTCTTATCCAGAGCAATTTACAGTTAGTGAGTGCATACATTATTTTTATTTTTCATATGGCCCCCCGTGGGAATCGAACCCACAACCCTGGCGTTGCAAACGCCATGCTCTACCAACTGAGCTACATCCCTGCCGGCCATTCCCTCCCTTACCCTGGACGATGCTGGGCCAATTGTGCGCCGCCCCATGGGTTTCCCGGTCGCGGCCAGCTACGACAGAGCCTGGATACTATATAACTATAATCACTAGTATATCACTATAATCACTACTATATAACTATAATCACTACTATATCACTATAATCACTACTATATAACTATAATCACTACTATATAACTATAATCACTAGTATATCCCTATAATCACTACTATATAACTATAATCACTACTATATAACTATAATCGCTAGTATATCACTATAATCACTAGTATATCACTATAATCACTACTATATATCTATAATCACTAGTATATAACTATAATCACTACTATATAACTATAATCACTAGTATATCACTATAATCACTACTATATAACTATAATCGCTAGTATATCACTATAATCACTAGTATATCACTATAATCGCTAGTATATCACTATAATCACTAGTATATCACTATAATCACTAGTATATAACTATAATCACTACTATATCACTATAATCACTACTATATAACTATAATCACTACTATATAACTATAATCACTACTATATCACTATAATCACTACTATATAACTATAATCACTACTATATAACTATAATCACTAGTATATCACTATAATCACTACTATATAACTATAATCACTAGTATATCACTATAATCACTACTATATAACTATAATCGCTAGTATATCACTATAATCGCTAGTATATCACTATAATCACTACTATATAACTATAATCACTACTATATCACTATAATCACTACTATATAACTATAATCACTACTATATAACTATAATCACTACTATATAACTATAATCACTACTATATCACTATAATCACTACTATATAACTATAATCACTAGTATATCACTATAATCACTACTATATAACTATAATCGCTAGTATATCACTATAATCACTACTATATAACTATAATCACTAGTATATCACTATAATCACTACTATATAACTATAATCACTACTATATCACTATAATCACTAGTATATCACTATAATCACTAGTATATCACTATAATCACTACTGTATAACTATAGTCACTACTATATAACTATAATCACTAGTATATCACTGTAATCACTACTATATAACTATAATCACTACTATATCACTATAATCACTAGTATATCACTATAATCACTAGTATATCACTATAATCACTAGTATATAACTATAATCACTACTATATCACTATAATCACTACTATATAACTATAATCACTACTATATAACTATAATCACTACTATATCACTATAATCACTACTATATAACTATAATCACTACTATATAACTATAATCACTAGTATATCACTATAATCACTACTATATAACTATAATCACTAGTATATCACTATAATCACTACTATATAACTATAATCGCTAGTATATCACTATAATCGCTAGTATATCACTATAATCACTACTATATAACTATAATCACTACTATATCACTATAATCACTACTATATCACTATAATCACCACTATATAACTATAATCACTACTATATAACTATAATCACTACTATATCAATATAATCACTACTATATAACTATAATCACTAGTATATCACTATAATCACTACTATATAACTATAATCGCTAGTATATCACTATAATCACTACTATATAACTATAATCACTACTATATAACTATAATCACTAGTATATCACTATAATCACTACTATATCACTATAATCACTACTATATCACTATAATCACTAGTATATCACTATAATCACTACTATATAACTATAATCACTACTGTATAACTATAATCACTACTATATAACTATAATCACTACTATATAACTATAATCACTAGTATATCACTATAATCACTACTATATCACTATAATCACTAGTATATCACTATAATCACTACTATATCACTATAATCACTACTATATCACTATAATCACTACTATATCACTATAATCACTAGTATATCACTATAATCACTACTATATAACTATAATCACTACTGTATAACTATAATCACTACTATATAACTATAATCACTAGTATATCACTATAATCACTACTATATAACTATAATCACTAGTATATCCCTATAATCACTACTATATAACTATAATCACTACTATATAACTATAATCGCTAGTATATCACTATAATCACTAGTATATCACTATAATCACTACTATATATCTAGAATCACTAGTATATAACTATAATCACTACTATATAACTATAATCACTAGTATATCACTATAATCACTACTATATAACTATAATCACTAGTATATCACTATAATCAATACTGTATAACTATAGTCACTACTATATAACTATAATCACTAGTATATCACTATAATCACTACTATATAACTATAATCACTACTATATCACTATAATCACTAGTATATCACTATAATCACTAGTATATCACTATAATCACTACTATATAACTATAATCACTAGTATATCACTATAATCACTACTATATAACTATAATCACTAGTATATCACTATAATCACTACTATATAACTATAATCACTACTATATCACTATAATCACTACTATATAACTATAATCACTACTATATAACTATAATCACTAGTATATCCCTATAATCACTACTATATAACTATAATCACTACTATATAACTATAATCGCTAGTATATCACTATAATCACTAGTATATCACCATAATCACTACTATATATCTATAATCACTAGTATATAACTATAATCACTACTATATAACTATAATCACTAGTATATCACTATAATCACTACTATATAACTATAATCGCTAGTATATCACTATAATCACTAGTATATCACTATAATCGCTAGTATATCACTATAATCGCTAGTATATCACTATAATCACTAGTATATCACTATAATCACTAGTATATAACTATAATCACTACTATATCACTATAATCACTACTATATAACTATAATCACTACTATATCCCTATAATCACTACTATATAACTATAATCACTAGTATATCACTATAATCACTACTATATAACTATAATCGCTAGTATATCACTATAATCACTACTATATAACTATAATCACTACTATATAACTATAATTACTAATATATCACTATAATCACTACTATATAATTATAATCAATACTATATCACTATAATCACTAGTATATCACTATAATCACTAGTATATCACTATAATCACTACTGTATAACTATAATCACTACTATATAACTATAATCACTACTATATCACTATAATCACTAGTATATCACTATAATCACTAGTATATCACTATAATCACTACTATATAACTATAATCACTACTATATCACTATAATCACTACTATATCACTATAATCACTAGTATATCACTATAATCACTACTATATAACTATAATCACTACTGTATAACTATAATCACTACTATATAACTATAATCACTACTATATAACTATAATCACTAGTATATCACTATAATCACTACTATATAACTATAATCACTACTATATCACTATAATTTTCAAACAGAAATTTGCATCCTGTAGCACTAACTCCAAAAAGTTTTGGGACACTGTAAAGTCCATGGAGAATAAGAGCACTTCCTCCCAGCTGCCCACTGCACTGAGGCTAGGAAACACTATCACCACCGATAAATCTACAATAATCGAGAATTTCAACAAGCATTTTGCTACAGCTGGCCATGCTTTCCATCTGGCTACCACTAACCCGGCCACCAACTCTGCACCCTCTGCTGCAACTTGCCCATGCCCCCCCCGCTTCTCCTTCACACAAATTCAGACAGCTGATGTTTTGAAAGCGCTGCAAAATCTGGACCCCTACAAATCAGCTGGGCTAGACAATCTGGACCCTTTCTTTCTAAAACTAGCCGCCGAAATTGTCGCAACCCCTATTACTAGTCTGTTCAACCTCTCTTTCATAACGTCTGAGATCCCCAGAGATTGGAAAGCTGCCGCGGTCATCCCCCTCTTCAAAGGGGGTGACACTCTAGATCCAAACTGCTACAGACCTATATCCATCCTGCCCTGCCTTTCGAAAGTATTTGAAAGCCAAGTTAACAAACAGATCACCGACCATTTCGAATACCACCGTACCTTCTCCGCTATGCAATCCGGTTTCCGAGCTGGTCACGGGTGCACTTCAGCCACGCTCAAGGTCATAAACGATATTATAACCGCGATTGATAATAGACAGTACTGTGCAGCCGTCTTCATCGACCTGGCCAAGGCTTTCGACTCTGTCAACCACCGCATTCTTATTGGCAGACTAAATAGCCTTGGTTTCTCAAATGACTGCCTCGCCTGGTTCACCAACTACTTCTCAGATAGAGTTCAGTGTGTCAAATCGGAGGGCCTGTTGTCTGGACCTATGGCAGTCTCTATGGGGGTGCCACAGGGTTCAATTCTTGGGCCGACACTTTTCTCCGTGTATATCAATGATGTCGCTCTTGCTGCTGGTGACTCTCAGATCCACCTCTACGCAGACGACACCATTTTGTATACATCTGGCCCTTCATTGGACACTGTGTTAACAAACCTCCAAACGAGCTTCAATGCCATACAACAATCCTTCAGTAGCCTCCAACTGCTCTTAAACACTAGTAAAACTAAATGCATGCTTTTCAATCGAACGCTGCTGGCACCCGCCCACCCGACTAGAATCACCACTCTCGACGGGACTGACCTAGAGTATGTGGACAACTACAAATACCTAGGTGTCTGGTTAGACTGTAAACTCAACTTCCAGACTCACATAAAGAATCTCCAATCCAAAGTTAAATCTAGAATCGGCTTCCTATTTCGCAACAAAGCCTCCTTCACTCATGCTGCCAAACATGCCCTCGTAAAACTGACTATCCTACCGATCCTTGACTTCGGCGATGTCATTTACAAAATAGCCTCCAACACTCTACTCAGCAAATTGGATGTAGTCTATCACAGTGCCATCCGTTTTGTCTCCAAAGCCCCATACACTACCCACCACTGTGACCTGTACGCTCTTGTTGGCTGGTCCTCACTACATGTTCGTCGTCAAACCCACTGGCTCCAGGCCATCTATAAATCACTGCTAGGCAAATCCCCGCCTTATCTTAGCTCATTGGTCACCATAGCAGCACCCACCCGTAGTCTGCGCTCCAGCAGGTATATCTCACTGGTCATTCCCAAAGCCAACACCTCCTTTGGCCGCCATTCCTTCCAGTTCTCTGCTGCCAATGACTGGAACGAATTGCAAAAATCTCTGAAGCTGGAGACTCTTATCTCCCTCAATAACTTTAAGCATCAGTTGTCAGAGCACCTTACCGATCACTGCACCTGTACACAGCCCATCTGAAATTAGCCCACCCAACTACCTCATCCCTATATTGTTATTTATTTTGCTCTTTTGCACCCCAGTATCTCTATTTGCACATAATCTCTTGCACATCTAGCATTCCAGTGTTAATACTATTGTAATTATTCTGCACTATAGCCTATTTATTGCCTTACCTCCATAACTTGCTACATTTGCACACACTGTATATATATTTTCTGTTGTATTTTTGACTTTATGTTTTTTTACCCCATATGTAACTCTGTGTTGTTTTTACTGCACTGCTTTGCTTTATCTTGGCCAGGTCGCAGTTGTAAATGAGAACCTGTTCTCAACTGGTTTACCTGGTTAAATAAAGGTGAAATAAAAATAAATAAATAAAATCACTACTATATAACTATAATCACTACTATATAACTATAATCACTACTATATAACTATAATCACTAGTATATCACTATAATCACTACTATATAACTAGAATCACTACTATATCACTATAATCACTACTATATAAATATAATCACTACTATATAACTATAATCACTACTATATAACTATAATCACTAGTATATCACTATAATCACTAGTATATCACTATAATGACTACTATATAACTATAATCACTACTATATCACTATAATCACTACTATATAACTATAATCACTACTATATAACTATAATCACTACTATATCACTATAATCACTACTATATCACTATAATCACTACTATATAACTATAATCACTAGTATATCACTATAATCACTACTATATCACTATAATCACTACTATATAACTATAATCACTACTATATAACTATAATCACTAGTATATCACTATAATCACTAGTATATCACTATAATCACTACTATATAACTATAATCACTACTATATAACTATAATCACTACTATATCACTATAATCACTACTATATAACTATAATCACCACTACATAACTATAATCACTAGTATATCACTATAATCACTAGTATATCACTATAATCACTACTATATAACTATAATCACTAGTATATCACTATAATCACTATTATATCACTATAATCACTACTATATCACTATAATCACTACTATATAACTATAATCACTACTATATAACTATAATCACTACTATATCACTATAATCACTACTATATCACTATAATCACTACTATATAACTATAATCACTAGTATATCACTATAATCACTACTATATCACTATAATCACTACTATATAACTATAATCACTACTATATAACTATAATCACTAGTATATCACTATAATCACTAGTATATCACTATAATCACTACTATATAACTATAATCACTACTATATAACTATAATCACTACTATATCACTATAATCACTACTATATAACTATAATCACCACTATATAACTATAATCACTAGTATATCACTATAATCACTAGTATATCACTATAATCACTACTATATAACTATAATCACTACTATATCACTATAATCACTAGTATATCACTATAATCACTACTATATCACTATAATCACTACTATATCACTATAATCACTAGTATATCACTATAATCACTACTATATCACTATAATCACTACTATATAACTGTAATCACTAGTATATCACTATAATCACTAGTATATCACTATAATCACTAATATATCACTATAATCACTACTATATCACTATAATCACTACTATATAACTATAATCACTAGTATATCACTATAATCACTAGTAGTATATCACTATAATCACTAGCATATAACTATAATCGCTAGTATATCACTATTACTATACATTCACCAGTATAATCAACAATAGTAAACAGTTACTGCAGTGTAATTTGCTTCCAATCAATTAACACAGAGAGACATTCAATATTTACGGCCATTCTGACCTTGTTGAACAGATCTGCTCTCCGTCTGTTAGTCAGGTAGTCCTCCCTCCTCTTCTGTTCCTCCTGTTGCCTCTTCACCTCCGGCAGATTTTTATAGTTCCTGTCAATAATCAATAATCATAATCCCACATATGGTATACTGTATGGCTGAATATTGTGGTATAATGCCATGGGGGTCCTGTATAAGGGGACCAGCAGGATTGGGAACAATTCCATTTCAATTACATTTACATTTACATTTTACATTTTAGTCATTTAGCATTCAATCAATTCAGAAAGTAAACAGAGACCTGGTCACCTACGAGTGGCGCAGTGGTCTAAGGCACTGCATCGCAGCGCTAACTGTGCCACTAGAGATCCTGGTTCGAATCCAGGCTCTGTCGCAGCCGGCCGCGACCGGGAGACTCATGGGCGGCGCACAATTGGCCCAGCGTCGTCCAGGGTAGGGGAGGGAATGGCCGGCAGGGATGTAGCTCAGTTGATAGAGCATGGCGTTTGCAACGCCAGGGTTGTGGGTTCGATTCCCATGGGGGGCCAGTATAAAAAATATATATATATATATGTATTCACTAACTGTAAGTCGCTCTGGATAAGAGCGTCTGCTAAATGACTAAAATTTAAAATTTAAAAATGTAAGAAGACTCCATTAACCTAGACCAACCCTATAGAGACCTGGTCACCAACGAAGAAGACTCCATTAACCTAGACCAGCCCTATAGAGACCTGGTCACAACGAAGAAGACTCCATTAACCTAGACCAAACCTATAGAGACCTGGTCACATTGAAGAAGACTCCATTAACCTAGACCAACCCTATAGAGACCTGGTCACCATGAAGAAGACTCCATTAACCTCGACCAACCCTATAGAGACCTGGTCACAACGAAGAAGACTCCATTAACCTAGACCAAACCTATAGAGACCTGGTCACATTGAAGAAGACTCCATTAACCTAGACCAGCCCTATAGAGACCTGGTCACCATGAAGAAGACTCCATTAACCTCGACCAACCCTATAGAGACCTGGTCACAACGAAGAAGACTCCATTAACCTAGACCAAACCTATAGAGACCTGGTCACATTGAAGAAGACTCCATTAACCTAGACCAGCCCTATAGAGACCTGGTCACCGACGGATCACTAAATTGAGACATGATATCTCTTGATTCAACAACAGATTAATCTGCCTAATACAATGTGGGGATGGAACCAAGGAGAGAGAAGGTAAACCGGCACAGCAAAAACACAATTAGAAGGAGGCCAGAGGAGAGTAAATAAAGGACATCCCATGTTGAACAGAGATATTAGTTATACTGGATACAGGCCTCCACGTCTGTGGTCAGGACTAGAGATAGTATGTGGTGAAACACATGAATACCAGGTGCAGAGAGAGAGAGAGAGAGAGAGAGAGAGAGAGAGAGAGAGAGAGAGAGAGAGAGAGAGAGAGAGAGAGAGAAAGAGAGAGAGAGAAAGAGAGCGAGAGCGAGAGCGATGCCAGAATGAGAGATTGAGAGAGAGAGAGAGATGCCAGAATGAGAAATTGAGAGAGAGAGAGAGAGAGATAGAGAGAGAGATGCCAGAATGAGAGATTGAGATGGAGGAACTCACTTCCTGGTTCTGAGCTGCATCTCCTTCCCTGTAATGGCTCTATGTCTGGGTCTGAAAAGGTTATCTGAAAACACACACATAACAACAGTTTGTGATTTCTAATGTTAAGGAAGTCTTGAGTTTTTGCTCATCTGAGTTAGAATACCGCATGATAAACTGCCGACCATACTATTTACCAACATAGTTTTCCTATCTTTTTATTTACCACCACAATGATCTGCATAGGGATAAATCAACAAGAAAATGCAGATCCAGAGGTGACGCCCCCTAGTGGCCGGTGATTTTAATGCAGGTAAATCGTCAATACAGGAGCAAGATCGAATCCTACTGTGCCGGCTCTGGTGCTAGTCGGATGTGGCAGGGCTTGTAAACTATCATGGATTACATTTACATTTACATTTTAGTCATTTAGCAGACGCTCTTATCCAGAGCGACTTACAGGAGCAATTAGGGTTAAGTGCCTTGCTCAAGGGCACATTTACGTCATTTAGCAGACGCTCTTATCCAGAGCGACTACAAATTGGTGCATTCACCCTATAGCCAGTGGGATAACCACTTTACAATTATACTTTTTTTTTGGGGGGGGGGGGGGGGGGTAGAAGGATTACTTTATCCTATCCCAGGTGTTCCTTAAAGAGGTGGGGTTTCAAATGTCTCCGGAAGGTGGTGAGTGACTCCGCTGTCCTGGCGTCGTGAGGGAGCTTGTTCCACCATTGGGGTGCCAGAGCAGCGAACAGCTTTGACTGGGCTGAGCGGGAACTATGCTTCCGCAGAGGAAGGGGAGCCAGCAGGCCAGAGGTGGATGAACGCAATGCCCTCGCCTGGGTGTAGGGACTGATCAGAGCCTGAAGGTACGGAGGTGCCGTTCCCCTCACTGCTCCATAGGCAAGCACCATGGTCTTGTAACGGATGCGAGCTTCAACTGGAAGCCAGTGGAGTGTGCGGAGGAGGGGGGTGACGTGAGAGAACTTGGGAAGGTTGAACACCAGACGGGCTGCGGCATTCTGGATGAGTTGTAGGGGTTTAATGGCACAGGCAGGGAGCCCAGCCAACAGATAGTTGCAGTAATCCAGACGGGAGATGACAAGTGCCTGGATTAGGACCTGTGCCGCTTCCTGTGTAAGGCAGGGTCGTACTCTCTGAATGTTGTAGAGCATGAACCTGCAGGATCGGGTCACCGCCTTGATGTTAGCGGAGAACGACAGGGTGTTGTCCAGGGTCACGCCAAGGCTCTTCGCACTCTGGGAGGAGGACACAACGGAGTTGTCAAAGGGAAACCTAGCCGCAAGCTGCCCAGTGACTCGAGCCTACCAGATGAGCTAAATACCTTCTAAGCTAGCTTCTAGGCGAAAAACACTGAACCATGCATGACAGCATCAGCTGTTCCGGACGACTGTGTGATCACGCTCTCCGTCGCCGATGTGTGTAAGACCTTAAAACAGGTCAACATTCACAGTGCCGCAGGGCCAGACGGATTACCAGGAGGTGTACTCCGAGCATGCGCTGACCAGCTGGTAAGTGTCTTCACTGACATGTTCAACCTCTCCCTGACCCAGTCTGTAGTACCAACATGTTTCAAGCAGACCACCATAATCCCTGTGCCCAAGAACACCCAAGGTAACCTGTCTAAATGACTATCGCACCGTAGCACTCACATGCTGTATTTATCCTTGAGAGGCTGGTCATGGCTCACATCAACACCCTCATCCCAGACACCCTGGACAGAGCCACATATTTTGCAATCTCTGTTGCACTCCACACTGCCCTCCCCCACCTGGACAAGAGGAACACCTACGTGAGAATGATATTCATTGACTACAGCTCAGCGTTCAACACCATAGTGCCCTCAAAGCTTATCACTAAGCTAAGGACCATGGGACTAAACACCTCCCTCTGCAACTGGATCCTGGACTTCCTGACGGGCCGCCCCCAGGTGGTAAGGGTAGGCAACAACACATCTGCCACGCTGATCCTCAACACTGGGGCCCCTCAGGGGTGCGTGCTCAGTCCCCTCCTGTAATCCCTGTTCACCCACGACTGCGTGGCCGCGCACAGCTCCAACCATTATTACGTTTGCTGACGACACGACGGTGGTAGGCCTGATCACCGACGACGACGAGACCGACCCATAAGTTTAATAAATTGCGACAATAAAATAAAAACTAAACTCATAAAGCAACAGAATTGTCACGGTTTCGGCCGAGGCTGCTCCTCCTCCTTGTTCGGGCAGGCTTCGGCGGTCGTCGTCTCCGGAGTACTAGCTGCCACCGTTCTTTGTTTTCGATGTTTGTTTGGTTAGGTCTGTTTGGTACACCTGTTCATGTTTAGTGTTGATTATGTGTCCTATAAGTTCTCGTTGTTTCTGTCATGTGTTGTGTGTAATTGTTTTCACCTGTCTGTTGGTGCTCTTCATTTGTTTGGACAGACGCCAGAGTGTACCGTCGCACTTTTGTTTTCGTGCGTAGTCGGTTTGGTATTTTACGCACTGTTGCGTATTGTTCGCCTCCGGGTTAGTTGGACCCGTTTGTATTTGTTTTTTTCAGTAAAGTCAGGTTTGACTGAGCTCCTGTGTCCTGCACTTGATTCCACACCACATTCGCATCAGAACCCTTGACAAGAATGGCAAAAGTCTTACCAGACTTGATACATATTAATCAAACAGGGTTTATTAAAAATAGAAAGCTGAAATAATAGATTTCATTAAAATATTATATAATAATCCTAAAGCAAAAAATATACACAAATAATACATTATCTTTAGACAGGGATGCTCCCTCTCCCCACTCCTGTTTGCACTGGCAATTGAACCGCTTGCAGATGAATTAGACTGGATCTAAACATAGAGATCTAAACAGAAACATTTACACAGGTAAACATGAATATAAATACAACTTATTTGCAGAGGACCTTCTGATATATCTGACGAATACTGAAAACTCAATGCCCCCCCCTTGTTAAAAATATTTTCAAAATACTCTAAAATACTAAAAACAATCTGAAATAATGGCAATAGGAAAAATAAAAAACAATATCCTTTAAGTGAAATATATAAAGATAACTTTATTCCATTACTCAACAACATGAAAGCAGATCTAGATAAATACAACAATCTTCCCATCAATCTTACAGGTGTAATAAACCTCTTCTGAATGGCTGCCGACGTTTTTAGATTTACTTTCGGTAATACCAATTACCCCACCGAAGACATTAGAGTACACTCAGCCAAATCTAAAAAAAGAACTGATATTGGCACAAGATGGAGGGAGTGATGGAACACACAGTGCATTCGGAAAGTATTCAGACCCTTTGACTTTTTCTACATTTTGTTACATTACAGCCTTATGGATTACATTTTTAAAATCCTCATTAATCTACACACAATACCCCATAATGACAAAGCCAAAACATATTTTTTGAAATGTTTGCAAATGTATTGAAAAATAAAAAATAAACAGAAATACCTTATTTACGTATTAAGTATTCAGACCCTTTGCTATGAGACTCGAAATTGAGCTCAGGTGCATCCTGTTTCCATTGATCGTCCTTAAGATGTTTCTACAACTAGTGGTACTTGCAATTGCGGTACATGCAATTGATTGGACATGATTTGGAAAGGCACACACCTGTCTATATAAGATCCCACAGTTAACAGTGCATGTCACAGCAAAAACCAAGCCATGAGCTCCGAGACAGGATCGTGCAAGGCACAGATCTGGGGAACGGTACCAAAACATTTCTACAGCATTGAAGGTCCCCAAGAACACAGTGGCCTCCATCATTTTTAAATAGAAGAATTAGCAACATTTTCTAGAAACCAGTTTTTGCTTTGTCATAATGGGGTATTGTGTGTAGATTGATGAGGGGGGGGGAAACAATTTCATAAATGTTAGAATAAGGCTGTAACGTAACAAAATTAGGAAAAAGTCAAGGGGTTTGAATACTTTCTGAATGCACTGTAACTAATTAAATTACAGTTAAAAATATATGCTTAATCCATTATAAACTAAAGTATAGAATTTATTATACAAGATACAAAATTCACAAATTCTACAGCACAACGGCAGAGTCATGTCTGAAGTGTAAAACTAATAATTACTCAATAATCCCAGTGCTTTCTGGGATATAAAGTCCAAATGTTATGGACGGAGTCAGAAAGTTGGCTGTCAAAAGCTTTACAATATAAGTGTACTTGTAATCCATCTATCTGCATATTTCAAGACATGGCATATGAGGGTGCGGTGAGATACCCAATGGATTGGACGATACTCTTCTCGTCAATCAATTTGAGAAGAAAAAAAACGTTTGATTGGAAAACTAGAAATCAAATGACCCTCCATTGTTAAGACAGCGGATGAATCAAATGCAGTGGCGACCCGTCATTTAGGGCAGGTGGAGCCTGTTCTGTTTTGTTATTTTGGCATTAATACGTGTCACATATCAGTTTGCAAAACAATGTAAAAAATAAAAGAATCATTGAGTTAATAAAGCCTCCATACAAACATGGTCTCTTTTTTGCTTTCTTGAGTAAGGCAGCTCCAAAATGCAGGTGTTTCAGCCTAGCTCAGTGCTTTCTGTGGTGGTGGTGGGGCAGCCAACCAAAATACAGAGTGTAGGGGTTGGTAATGTTCTCTAGTTGCACCGTGATTGGCTCCGTGTTCTGTCACTCATGGGGACACTACATCACCGCAAAATCTACGGGTAGAGCTCAAAAATTAAAACCCCTTGGGTGCTGCCATAGAGTTACATTAGTCACCACAAAATCTATGAGCTCGAGAGAAAAAAAAGTGCCCATCCAAGAAGGCTCAAGGTCATTGGCCACAGATAAAATGACGTCAAATCACGTTACATCTACCGTAGTTTTGATTGGACTGATCATGTCAACATCATTCTTTAAAAAATCTTAGCTAGCAAGCTAGGGAAGCAGGTATCTTCATGAATCAAGTCGACAACCTACTGGCAAGTCCTTTTTCAATCCTTGTCATACGAAGAGAAATTATAGATAAAACGTATCGGTGCTCATCGGCCATAAACATTACACAACAAAGTTTGGAAATCGCAAATTCAACAATGAGTGGTTTTGGAAGGAATCAGTGACAATGCCTCTTCCCCCTCAGGAGGCTGAAAAGATTTGTCATGGGCTCTCAGATCCTCATAAAGTTCTACAGCTGTTCTACATGGACTGGGTACTGGTTCCCCGTGTATACAGCCAAGTGTTATCAGTACTCATTGTATTCTATTTAATCCATGGGATATTATTTTTCTGTATTTTTCTCTCTGCATTGTTGGAAAAGGACCAATAAAGTACGCAATTCACTGTTAGTCTGCACCTGTTGTTTTACGCAGCATGTGACAAATACAAATTTGATTTGATTTGATTGAGTTGAGAATTGAGGATTCACAGTTAAGCAACAACTTCTACTTGTCCTGAGCTTGAAGAGATTGACTGACTTATCAGAGAGAGAGAGAGAGAGAGAGAGAATCACACTTTGCAAGCACAGCACTTCTGCCTGCCAGAGAAGATGACTACATTCACTATCACCCAGAAGAGACACTTTTTCATTGTGGCAGGCAGGTACAGTATTTGCATTGATTTGCTTAGATGAGGTATTCATATCCTGCATTCATTATCATACGGGAATTGTGTCTTTGTTTTGTCAACAGGCTAATTCTCCAAATGATAATCCTTTATTACTCAATGACATTATCGTTGATCTGAGCCAATGATGTAGTTTTACACCAGGACCAGCAGCGGGCAGTAAGCACTATGAAATCAGCATACTACCGGTGTTTTGGTTTCATTTTCCATTAAAGGGGCAATCTGCTTTTTCAAACAATAACAAAGGTACACCCCGCCACTGTTTCGATAAACAACTGAGGGTTGGGGCTGGAGAAATGTAACTACTCTCAAATTCATAGACAGAGCTATGGATGTAAGGACGGACCATCCATGATATCAACGTTACAGTTTGTTTACATTTACATTGTTTGCAAAGAAAGGAATAAAACAAGCTTATAGTTTGGGTTCTGATGGGGTACGACAGTTGAACTGAGCTCATGGGTATATATAATTGATTTAAAAGTCAAAAAAATCGATGTAACAATCCCAGATTGCCCCTTTTAAAGCTGCTCTTCACCAGGGCAATCTGTCAATCAGGTAGAAACGCTGCTTTGACAGATGAATAAAACCCATTACATCTGAAGGTCAGAGCTGGCTGACGCCAATCATTTCCCATGAATAGAGCCACATATAAAAAAAAAAACTGGAACAATATGAACAAACTGGTGGTTAGATATCTCATGTCCATTGTGTCATGTTATTTTGATATGCACAGCAAGCCTGAGGGCCAAATGCAGCTGCACATGGACAATGGGTGTCATTGTGAAAGAGATGGTGTTGAGAGAGAGAGAGAGAGAGAGAGAGAGAGAGAGAGAGAGAGAGAGAGAGAGAGAGAGAGAGAGAGAGAGAGAGAGAGATGGGCAGAAACAGAGTCACTGGTACCGTACCACTCAGAGGGGAGGGAGAGAGAGAGAGAGAGAGAGAGAGAGAGAGAGAGAGAGAGAGAGAGAGAGAGACAGAGAGAGAGAGACAGAGAGAGACAGAGAGAGACAGAGAGAGAGAGAGAGTGAGTGAGTGAGAGAGAGAGAGACAGAGATGGGCAGAAACAGAGTCACTGGTACCGTACCACTCAGAGGGCTAGCTCTGGTGCTGTGTCCTCTTCTATGGTGCCTCAGCATCATCTCATCTGGCTGGTGGTCAGAGTACCTCTCCTCCCTCCTCTCTTCCGCCCGCCTCTCCATCTCTCTCAGTCTGCCCTGAGAGCGACTGATGAAGTCTGGTCTGGATCGCTCCAGAGCCTCCTGCCAAAAGAAGATACTGTATATGGGCCAAAAACAGAGACATTTCAGTCATTTAGTAGACACTCTTGTCTAGAGTGACATATAATATAATATAATATGCCATTTAGCAGACGCTTTTATCCAAAGCGACTTACAGTCATGCGTGCATACATTTTTACATATGGGTGGTCCCGGGGATAGAACCCACTACTACCCTGGCGTTACAAGCGCCGTGCTCTACCAGCTGAGCTACAGAGGACCACATACAGTCAGCGCATTCAACTAAAGTAAGTACAACATCTATCTGCCCTGTGTGGCTAATCTTTAGCAGCGGCCCGAGGACACTGCCCTGAGGTACTTCTAGAACTGCTGACGCTGGTACGCTTCATGTGGAGGTTAAGCTAGCTAGGAGCTGGCGCATGTTGTGATGTTGTGTTACTAGTGATATCACCCTCACAGAAATGTAGTGTGTGTTTTTTTAGCCGTAGAGGAACAATATAACTAGATAAAGATTGTCTTTCACAGTGCAACATCTCTGAGAGCTGAACTCGCCTGCTGTGAAAGCATTAAGCCTGGAGCCCAACACAAGTCTTTAATTATAACGTTTCATACTTGTATCCATCCAAAACTTACTCCAGAACCTCAACTTACCCTGGGTGAAGGAATGTTGGCTTTGCTAGTTTCTGGGTCAGAATCAGGATTCAGGGGAATAAACCCAACGTAAGTCTGGGTTGTGGGATGTGTGGTTCTGGTGGTCTCAACAGGGTCTAGTCTGTTGTCATCAGTCCTGGGATGTGTGGTTCTGGTGGTCTCAACAGGGTCTAGTCTGTTGTGATCAGTCCTGGGAAGTGTGGTTCTGGTGGTCTCAACAGGGTCTAGTCTGACACTGTTGTCATCAGTCCTGGGATGTGTGGTTCTGGTGGTCTCAACAGGGTCTAGTCTGACACTGTTGTCATCAGTCCTGGGATGTGTGGTTCTGGTGGTCTCAACAGGGTCTAGTCTGTTGTGATCAGTCCTGGGAAGTGTGGTTCTGGTGGTCTCAACAGGGTCTAGTCTGACACTGTTGTCATCAGTCCTGGGATGTGTGGTTCTGGTGGTCTCAACAGGGTCTAGTCTGACACTGTTGTCATCAGTCCTGGGATGTGTGGTTCTGGTGGTCTCAACAGGGTCTAGTCTGACACTGTTGTCATCAGTCCTGGGATGTGTGGTTCTGGTGGTCTCAACAGGGTCTAGTCTGTTGTGATCAGTCCTGGGAAGTGTGGTTCTGGTGGTCTCAACAGGGTCTAGTCTGACACTGTTGTCATCAGTCCTGGGATGTGTGGTTCTGGTGGTCTCAACAGGGTCTAGTCTGTTGTCATCAGTCCTGGGATGTGTGGTTCTGGTGGTCTCAACAGGGTCTAGTCTGACACTGTTGTCATCAGTCCTGGGATGTGTGGTTCTGGTGGTCTCAACAGGGTCTAGTCTGACACTGTTGTCATCAGTCCTGGGATGTGTGGTTCTGGTGGTCTCAACAGGGTCTAGTCTGACACTGTTGTCATCAGTCCTGGGATGTGTGGTTCTGGTGGTCTCAACAGGGTCTAGTCTGACACTGTTGTCATCAGTCCTGGGATGTGTGGTTCTGGTGGTCTCAACAGGGTCTAGTCTGACACTGTTGTCATCAGTCCTGGGATGTGCGGTTCTGGTGGTCTCAACAGGGTCTAGTCTGTTGTCATCAGTCCTGGGATGTGTGGTTCTGGTGGTCTCAACAGGGTCTAGTCTGACACTGTTGTCATCAGTCCTGGGATGTGCGGTTCTGGTGGTCTCAACAGGGTCTAGTCTGACACTGTTGTCATCAGTCCTGGGATGTGTGGTTCTGGTGGTCTCAACAGGGTCTAGTCTGAATCTGTTGTCATCAGTCCTGGGATGTGTGGTTCTGGTGGTCTCAACAGGGTCTAGTCTGACACTGTTGTCATCAGTCCTGGGATGTGTGGTTCTGGTGGTCTCAACAGGGTCTAGTCTGACACTGTTGTCATCAGTCCTGGGATGTGTGGTTCTGGTGGTCTCAACAGGGTCTAGTCTGACACTGTTGTCATCAGTCCTGGGATGTGTGGTTCTGGTGGTCTCAACAGGGTCTAGTCTGTTGTCATCAGTCCTGGGATGTGTGGTTCTGGTGGTCTCAACAGGGTCTAGTCTGTTGTCATCAGTCCTGGGATGTGTGGTTCTGGTGGTCTCAACAGGGTCTAGTCTGACACTGTTGTCATCAGTCCTGGGCCTCACACAACCACCAGCATCCTTCACTAGAAGAGAGTGAGCGAGTGATTGAGAGAGTGATAGAAAAAAGAGAGGGTGGTTTGATTGCTCACTCTCTCTCACACAAATTCAATAAACTTCATATAACAAAGTACTTCTCCTTCCAATAACCTTCTTCTACCTTTCAATCAAAAATGGTATTATAATCTGATCAAAAGACAATTATCTGATTATAAGACAATTTGAGGAAAAATGTACTTGACACACAGAGAGACCTTCAAGCAAGATACATTTTGTTTAATTAATACCTCCTCAAAACTTAGAACCTAGCAACACGTCTGACCTTATCATATTCTTTCAGGTAATTGTCTCAAGGATCGATATTTGTTATGAGGTATGTTCTGTGAAGGTCATTAACGTCCGGGCAAAACTAAAAAGCAACAAATACCCAGTGTTTTCCCCCCGGGTGACGTGGATGACCTTGAGTCCCGTGTAGAAAGGTCACGTGTTGTCTTCTTCAGGCTCCGTTGTCTCTGGAGTTTGATATTGGCTATGATGGCGGCAGCGTTGAGGGCTAGGACATCCTCCGCAGACCGCTGATGTGATGTGGGCTCTGAAACACAGGACGCCATCGTTAGACAGTTAGCTACAAATCAATACGCTTATTTTACATTTTACATTTACGTCATTTAGCAGACGCTCTTATCCAGAGCCACTTACAAATTGGTGCATTCACCTTATGATAGCCAGTGGGACAACCACTTTACAATATTTTTTCAATATATATTTATATATTTATTTTTTGGGGGGTGGGTGGGGGGGGGGGGGGGGGTTTGAAAAACTTTAAGAAAATAGTTGAAGTTGTGCCGACCAAGATCAGTGAAATGAATGATGTCTTTTACTAAGTGACATAGAGATCGAACGCAGTGCATGAGTAGGCCTATAGTCCTTGTTGGAATGAAATCCAGGTGGAAAAAAAAACATGAAAAAACTTTTCATTTAGAACATAACAATGACAAAACGACAGGATACGAGAGGTCTACAAAAAAGGAGACCATCACCAAATACAGTTTTCCTATTGTCCTGCCAGTCCTGCTACCTTTGCGACCAGACTACATCAAACACATTTACTTTAAGACGACGCGCCTCAGGCCTCGGTAATTAACAAATGACACTCATAATGAGCCTGATTAAAGAATAATGAGTAATTTCCCGCAGGGAGCCGTGAGAATAGCTGCAGACACAGCA
Organism: Coregonus ussuriensis; assembly: GCA_031479575.1. NCBI lineage: Eukaryota > Metazoa > Chordata > Actinopteri > Salmoniformes > Salmonidae > Coregonus > Coregonus ussuriensis. The sequence continues at coordinate 105,675,984 of CM062473.1, read as the reverse complement.
GCAGTAAGCTCTCAGAGAGATCCACCATTACTTATTGAAGTGACATTCACTTTCAGACATGCAATACTATTACACCACAGACTGGAGTACTGTAGGCCACAGTTAGACGCTCAATATATTGATTATTCTTATTCAAAGACGTAACAAACTCTATAAATGTATTGTGGTATTATAATATAGAATACTGTGTAATTGCTGTATTATTATAATATAGAATAATGTATAATTACTGTATTATTATAATATAGAATAATGTATAATTACTGTATTATTATAATATAGAATACTGTATAATTACTGTATTATTATAATATAGAATACTGTGTAATTGCTGTATTATTATAATATAGAATAATGTATAATTACTGTATTATTATAATATAGAATAATGTATAATTACTGTATTATTATAATATAGAATAATGTATAATTACTGTATTATTATAATATAGAATAATGTATAATTACTGTATTATTATAATATAGAATGCTGTATAATTGCTGTATTATTATAATATAGAATACTGTATAATTGCTGTATTATTATAATATAGAATGCTGTATAATTGCTGTATTATTATAATATAGAATACTGTATAATTGCTGTATAATGATATAGCTGTTTTGTTAGGGAGTTGAAGCCAGACCAGGAGGGGGTGTGACTGTGTGCTTTCAATCAGCTCCACTAAATCTTAGATTATTTCTGTCACGTTAAGCAGTTCTTAATTCCCCTGGAATCCTCTCTCCCTCTCTGCCTTTCTCTCTGCCTGTGAAAAAAAGGACAGGAATACATTTTGCAAGCAAAAGGATGCATGGGAAATGAAAGAGAGAGAGAGAGAGAGAGAGAGAGAGAGAGAGAGAGAGAGAGAGAGAGAGAGAGAGAGAGAGAGAGAGAGAGAGAGAGAGAGAGAGAGGGGGGAGGATGTGTGGGTAGTAATGTGATAGGACCTCCGCTCTGCTTCGGGGTAGCAGTGCTGTCTGACAATGAACCGCCGCTGATGCAGATATCCGGCAGCGAGAGTTTCAATTAAAACTGCACTGAGGAGGATAAAGGATAAATGATTCATCCCAATACAATAATATAATACAGTTCAATTATACATCAAAGAAGACTGAGGAGGACTCAAACCTCAGAGTTCAGTGTAAGGATGGTGGAGTGTGTATGACAAATAAATACATGCTATAGCACGCACACACACACACAGACACACACACACACACACACACACACAGAGAGACACACAGAGACACACAGAGACACACAGAGACACATAGACACACAGAGACACACAGAGACACACACACACACAGAGACACACAGAGACACACAGAGACACACAGAGACACACACACACACACACAGAGACACACAGAGACACACACAGAGACACAGAGACACACAGAGACACACAGAGACACACAGAGACACACAGAGACACACAGAGACACAGAGACACACAGAGACACAGAGACACACAGAGGCACACACAGAGACACACAGAGACACACAGAGACACACACAGAGACACAGAGACACACAGAGACACACAGAGACACACAGAGACACACAGAGACACACAGAGACACACAGAGACACACAGAGACACACAGAGACACACAGAGACACAGCTGTAAAGATAAACTATATACTTAGACAGTCCTCTAATACAGAGACTGGTGCAGTCAGTCCAGAGGAGGCTGGTGGGAGCAGCTGTATTATTATTATTATATGTAATATTGGAGGATGGGCTCATTGTAACGTCTGGAATGGAATTTATGGAACACCATCAAACAAATGGAAACCACTGTCACGACTCCCCGCCGAGGCTGCCTCCCCTCCTTGTTCGGGGCAGGCTTCGGCGTTCGGCGTCACCGGCTTACTGACCACTACCGCCCCCAATTATCATCATCACATTTGTCTTGTCTTGTCAATCACACACACCTGGTTCTTATCCCCTCGTTAGTCCGTGTATAAGTGTTCCCTCTGCCCCCCTTGTCCTTTGTGAGTGATTGTTTGAATGTGAGAGTAGTGGAGCTCGGTGGAGCTGCTCGTACCATTTTGCTGTCAGGGTAGATGTTTCCCCTGTGCCTATGTATTGTATGGAGATACCGTTACAGTGTATTGCCAGGGTAGATACTTTCCCCTGTGCCTGTTTCGTTTGTCGCTATTCCAGCGTATTTTGTGTAAGGAAGGAATAAACTCTGTATTGGGTGATTACCCTCCTGCACCTGACTCCTTCCATCACACTCATCACAAACACAATGAGCCTGTCCTCCTACAGTGCCTCCCACCAGCTTCCACTGAGTCAGTCAGAGTCATATACAGTCATCTCCTATCAACAGCACTGGGTGCAGTGAGACAGTGACTCCTCTCAATGTGGTCCTCTGTAGCTCAGCTGGTAGAGCACGGTGCTTGTAACGCCAAGGTAGTGGGTTCGATCCCCGGGACCACCCATACACAAAAAATGTATGCACGCATGACTGTAAGTCGCTTTGGATAAAAGCGTCTGCTAAATGGCATGTTTTATTATTATTATTATATTACCTTGGGGCTTGATGAGAGTGAAAGCAGAGGGTTGGGGTTCGCTGCTCCTGACACCTGCCTGGTGAGGATGTAGTGGTAGATCTCCTTCTCTCTCAGTCCCACTTCCCTCTGGTCTGGAGGACTCTGCCTCTGGGGGACACATCTCCCTGTCCCTGCATGCTGGTCCAGCACTGATGGAAGAGCTAGAAGATCCAGTGTTTAATCTACTGTTGCTGGCAGCAGTGTCCTTCGCCCAGTCCCTCGCTGGGTCAACATTAGTATTCTGGGTCTGGTTAAGAAGCCCCATGCTCCAATGCCTGGGTCCAGCTTGTGTAACAGTAGCGGTCTCTGGGCTCCAATGCCTGGGTCCAGCTTGTGTAACAGTAACGGTCTCTGGGCTCCAATGCCTGGGTCCAGCTTGTGTAACAGTAGCGGTCTCTGGGCTCCAATGCCTGGGTCCAGCTTGTGTAACAGTAACGGTCTCTGGGCTCCAATGCCTGGGTCCAGCTTGTGTAACAGTAACGGTCTCTGGGCTCCAATGCCTGGGTCCAGCTTGTGTAACAGTAACGGTCTCTGGGCTCCAATGCCTGGGTCCAGCTTGTGTAACAGTAACGGTCTCTGGGCTCCAATGCCTGGGTCCAGCTTGTGTAACAGTAACGGTCTCTGGGATCCAATGCCTGGGTCCAGCTTGTGTAACAGTAACGGTCTCTGGGCTCCAATGCCTGGGTCCAGCTTGTGTAACAGTAACGGTCTCTGGGCTCCAATGCCTGGGTCCAGCTTGTGTAACAGTAACGGTCTCTGGGCTCCAATGCCTGGGTCCAGCTTGTGTAACAGTAGCGGTCTCTGGGATCCAATGCCTGGGTCCAGCTTGTGTAACAGTAACGGTCTCTGGGCTCCAATGCCTGGGTCCAGCTTGTGTAACAGTAACGGTCTCTGGGCTCCAATGCCTGGGTCCAGCTTGTGTAACAGTAACGGTCTCTGGGCTCCAATGCCTGGGTCCAGCTTGTGTAACAGTAACGGTCTCTGGGACCAGGCATGGCTCTGTTGGATCAGTGTGGCTAAACACATTAGCATAGCAGCTCACTGGTCTATCCCGAGTCCATCTCTCTCCATCAACCTTTTCTATGGACGTCTGTTTGAAAGAGGGAGATGGGGGGTTGATGAACAGCATCAGGGTAGACTTATGTATTGGCTTCCCTCCACCTCCGCTTCCCTCTGGATCCCTAAGGGCAACCGTAGTGGTTGAGGTGGACTTGTTTGGAGTTAGGAACAGAGCAGAGTTGGGCCAGTCTATCCTGTCCATAGATGATTCTAGAGGGCACTGGGAGGGTGTAGAAGTGGTACTTTGGAGTGACTCCATAGAGTTCGTGGGTGAATTCATGGCTCCTTGTTGCCACAGGGAGTTCTGTCTGTACACTCCCTCTGTGTAGCTGTGTCTGTACTCTGAAGGCCTACCGCTGCTGCTCCCACCACTAGCGCCCCGACCTGGGCAGTAGCTCTCTCTGTGCTCTGTCACTTTTATGACGGTGGCTTTTCTCCTGCGAACCACTGTGCCCTGATCATTCGGTTGGTCACCTGACACAGATGAAACATGGCTCTGCCTTCCGTTCAGTCGGTTGACAGGTTCAGAGTTCATCCTTCTGTGCTCGGTCACTTTGACTGTGGTGGCGGTGGCCTTTCTCCTGAGGGTGACAGGGGTGGAGCTGGGGTCGGTGCCGGCGGGGTGGTGGTGATGGTCCTGGTCCTGCTGGGTGACAGAGGTGCAGGTGGTGGAGACTCTGGCCTGGTTTGTGTGGTAGCTCTGGGGCCTGGGGGCTTTATAGCCTGGGACCCTGGCCTCGTCCGAGTGGTAGCTCTGGGGGCTGGGGGTTTTATAGCCTGGGACCCTGGTCTCGTCAGAGTGGTATGTCTGGGGGCTGGGGGTTTTATAGCCTGGGACCCTGGTCTCGTCAGAGTGGTAGCTCTGGGGGCTGGGGGTTTTATAGCCTGGGACCCTGGTCTCGTCAGAGTGGTATGTCTGGGGGCTGGGGGCTCTAGATCCAGGGAGGCTTGCCGTCCTGGAGATCTTCTTGGAGGTGATGGTGATGGAGGGGAAGACTGGTGTAGTTGTCTTCAGGACGGTGGTTGGACCTGTAGTGCTCCCAGAGGCTGGGGGTGATACTACCCCGGCAGGAGAAGGCTGTGGAAGACTACTTGTTCTTTTGTGTAGAGAGGTTGCTCTGTAAGTCTCCGAGCTGGTTCTATGAGGAGTTACCTCAGCGTGTGAGGGTCTCTGTTGGACGCTGTTTGTCCTATACAGAGGGCTGTTGCTCCTGTAAGGTGCTGCAGAGTTAGTTCCAGAGGGGGTTACCTCAGCGTGTGAAGGATTCTCTTGGACTGTTGGCCTGATCGTCATGGTAGAAGTGATTTGGAAGCTGTTGGTCCTGCTCAGAGAATATCTCCAGCAGGGTCCTGAGTCTGAGTCGTCCCCAGTTTGGATGTCAGGAGACTGTGAGCGTGTCCCATAGGGTGTAACCTTAATGTGCGAAGGCTGTTGGTTGGTGCTGGTTGTCCTGTGTAGAGGGCTCTTCCTGCCAGGCTCTGCGTTAGTGTTAGCCCCAGGGAGGGGGTTGTTCGACTGGGTAGGAGTCCCACTACCACTGAGGTGTGACGGTGTCCTGTTAGCCCAACATCTCCTCAGATCCGGCCAACCTAAAGACCTGTTGTCCCTCTCCCTTGGGACTGAGCTTTCCTTGCCTGACACCTGTGGGAAAGTAGAAGGAGAAGAAGAGAGAGAGAAAAAAGAAGAAGAAGAAGAAGAAGAAGAAGAAGAATGTTTCAGTTGTCTTCATAATGTGTTAGTTAGACCACTAGCTGTTTCAGTTGTCTTCATAATGTGTTAGTTAGACCACTAGCCGTTTCAGTTGTCTTTATAATGTGTTAGTTAGACCACTAGCTGTTTCAGTTGTCTTTATATTGTGTTAGACCACTAGCTGTTTCAGTTGTCTTCATAATGTGTTAGTTAGACCACTAGCTGTTTCAGTTGTCTTTATAATGTGTTAGACCACTAGCTGTTTCAGTTGTCTTCATAATGTGTTAGTTAGACCACTAGCTGTTTCAGTTGTCTTCATAATGTGTTAGTTAGACCACTAGCTGTTTCAGTTGTCTTCATAATGTGTTAGACCACTAGCTGTTTCAGTTGTCTTTATAATGTGTTAGACCACTAGCTGTTTCAGTTGTCTTCATAATGTGTTAGTTAGACCACTAGCTGTTTCAGTTGTCTTTATAATGTGTTAGTTAGACCACTAGCTGTTTCAGTTGTCTTTATAATGTGTTAGACCACTAGCTGTTTCAGTTGTCTTTATAATGTGTTAGACCACTAGCTGTTTCAGTTGTCTTCATAATGTGTTAGTTAGACCACTAGCTGTTTCAGTTGTCTTTATAATGTGTTAGACCACTAGCTGTTTCAGTTGTCTTCATAATGTGTTAGTTAGACCACTAGCTGTTTCAGTTGTCTTCATAATGTGTTAGACCACTAGCTGTTTCAGTTGTCTTTATAATGTGTTAGACCACTAGCTGTTTCAGTTGTCTTCATAATGTGTTAGTTAGACCACTAGCTGTTTCAGTTGTCTTTATAATGTGTTAGTTAGACCACTAGCTGTTTCAGTTGTCTTTATAATGTGTTAGACCACTAGCTGTTTCAGTTGTCTTTATAATGTGTTAGACCACTAGCTGTTTCAGTTGTCTTCATAATGTGTTAGTTAGACCACTAGCTGTTTCAGTTGTCTTTATAATGTGTTAGACCACTAGCTGTTTCAGTTGTCTTTATAATGTGTTAGTTAGACCACTAGCTGTTTCAGTTGTCTTTATAATGTGTTAGACCACTAGCTGTTTCAGTTGTCTTTATAATGTGTTAGACCACTAGCTGTTTCAGTTGTCTTTATAATGTGTTAGTTAGACCACTAGCTGTTTCAGTTGTCTTTATAATGTGTTAGTTAGACCACTAGCTGTTTCAGTTGTCTTTATAATGTGTTAGACCACTAGCTGTTTCAGTTGTCTTTATAATGTGTTAGTTAGACCACTAGCTGTTTCAGTTGTCTTTATAATGTGTTAGACCACTAGCTGTTTCAGTTGTCTTTATAATGTGTTAGTTAGACCACTAGCTGTTTCAGTTGTCTTTATAATGTGTTAGTTAGACCACTAGCTGTTTCAGTTGTCTTTATAATGTGTTAGTTAGACCACTAGCTGTTTCAGTTGTCTTTATAATGTGTTAGTTAGACCACTAGCTGTTTCAGTTGTCTTTATAATGTGTTAGTTAGACCACTAGCTGTTTCAGTTGTCTTTATAATGTGTTAGTTAGACCACTAGCTGTTTCAGTTGTCTTTATAATGTGTTAGACCACTAGCTGTTTCAGTTGTCTTTATAATGTGTTAGACCACTAGCTGTTTCAGTTGTCTTTATAATGTGTTAGTTAGACCACTAGCTGTTTCAGTTGTCTTTATAATGTGTTAGACCACTAGCTGTTTCAGTTGTCTTTATAATGTGTTAGTTAGACCACTAGCTGTTTCAGTTGTCTTTATAATGTGTTAGTTAGACCACTAGCTGTTTCAGTTGTCTTTATAATGTGTTAGTTAGACCACTAGCTGTTTCAGTTGTCTTCATAATGTGTTAGTTAGACCACTAGCTGTTTCAGTTGTCTTTATAATGTGTTAGTTAGACCACTAGCTGTTTCAGTTGTCTTTATAATGTGTTAGACCACTAGCTGTTTCAGTTGTCTTTATAATGTGTTAGACCACTAGCTGTTTCAGTTGTCTTCATAATGTGTTAGTTAGACCACTAGCTGTTTCAGTTGTCTTTATAATGTGTAGTTAGACCACTAGCTGTTTCAGTTGTCTTCATAATGTGTTAGTTAGACCACTAGCTGTTTCAGTTGTCTTCATAATGTGTTAGTTAGACCACTAGCTGTTTCAGTTGTCTTTATAATGTGTTAGACCACTAGCTGTTTCAGTTGTCTTCATAATGTGTTAGTTAGACCACTAGCTGTTTCAGTTGTCTTTATAATGTGTTAGTTAGACCACTAGCTGTTTCAGTTGTCTTCATAATGTGTTAGACCACTAGCTGTTTCAGTTGTCTTTATAATGTGTTAGTTAGACCACTAGCTGTTTCAGTTGTCTTTATAATGTGTTAGACCACTAGCTGTTTCAGTTGTCTTTATAATGTGTTAGTTAGACCACTAGCTGTTTCAGTTGTCTTCATAATGTGTTAGTTAGACCACTAGCTGTTTCAGTTGTCTTTATAATGTGTTAGTTAGACCACTAGCTGTTTCAGTTGTCTTTATAATGTGTTAGTTAGACCACTAGCTGTTTCAGTTGTCTTTATAATGTGTTAGTTAGACCACTAGCTGTTTCAGTTGTCTTTATAATGTGTTAGACCACTAGCTGTTTCAGTTGTCTTTATAATGTGTTAGTTAGACCACTAGCTGTTTCAGTTGTCTTTATAATGTGTTAGTTAGACCACTAGCTGTTTCAGTTGTCTTTATAATGTGTTAGACCACTAGCTGTTTCAGTTGTCTTTATAATGTGTTAGACCACTAGCTGTTTCAGTTGTCTTTATAATGTGTTAGACCACTAGCTGTTTCAGTTGTCTTCATAATGTGTTAGACCACTAGCTGTTTCAGTTGTCTTCATAATGTGTTAGACCACTAGCTGTTTCAGTTGTCTTCATAATGTGTTAGTTAGACCACTAGCTGTTTCAGTTGTCTTCATAATGTGTTAGTTAGACCACTAGCTGTTTCAGTTGTCTTCATAATGTGTTAGTTAGACCACTAGCTGTTTCAGTTGTCTTCATAATGTGTTAGTTAGACCACTAGCTGTTTCAGTTGTCTTCATAATGTGTTAGTTAGACCACTAGCTGTTTCAGTTGTCTTTATAATGTGTTAGTTAGACCACTAGCTGTTTCAGTTGTCTTTATAATGTGTTAGTTAGACCACTAGCTGTTTCAGTTGTCTTTATAATGTGTTAGACCACTAGCTGTTTCAGTTGTCTTTATAATGTGTTAGACCACTAGCTGTTTCAGTTGTCTTTATAATGTGTTAGTTAGACCACTAGCTGTTTCAGTTGTCTTTATAATGTGTTAGTTAGACCACTAGCTGTTTCAGTTGTCTTTATAATGTGTTAGTAGACCACTAGCTGTTTCAGTTGTCTTCATAATGTGTTAGTTAGACCACTAGCTGTTTCAGTTGTCTTCATAATGTGTTAGTTAGACCACTAGCTGTTTCAGTTGTCTTTAATGTGTTAGTTAGACCACTAGCTGTTTCAGTTGTCTTTATAATGTGTTAGTTAGACCACTAGCTGTTTCAGTTGTCTTTATAATGTGTTAGTTAGACCACTAGCTGTTTCAGTTGTCTTTATAATGTGTTAGATCACTAGCTGTTTCAGTTGTCTTTATAATGTGTTAGTTAGACCACTAGCTGTTTCAGTTGTCTTTATAATGTGTTAGTTAGACCACTAGCTGTTTCAGTTGTCTTTATAATGTGTTAGTTAGACCACTAGCTGTTTCAGTTGTCTTCATAATGTGTTAGACCACTAGCTGTTTCAGTTGTCTTTATAATGTGTTAGTTAGACCACTAGCTGTTTCAGTTGTCTTTATAATGTGTTAGACCACTAGCTGTTTCAGTTGTCTTTATAATGTGTTAGTTAGACCACTAGCTGTTTCAGTTGTCTTCATAATGTGTTAGACCACTAGCTGTTTCAGTTGTCTTTATAATGTGTTAGTTAGACCACTAGCTGTTTCAGTTGTCTTTATAATGTGTTAGACCACTAGCTGTTTCAGTTGTCTTTATAATGTGTTAGTTAGACCACTAGCTGTTTCAGTTGTCTTTATAATGTGTTAGTTAGACCACTAGCTGTTTCAGTTGTCTTTATAATGTGTTAGACCACTAGCTGTTTCAGTTGTCTTTATAATGTGTTAGTTAGACCACTAGCTGTTTCAGTTGTCTTCATAATGTGTTAGTTAGACCACTAGCTGTTTCAGTTGTCTTTATAATGTGTTAGACCACTAGCTGTTTCAGTTGTCTTCATAATGTGTTAGTTAGACCACTAGCTGTTTCAGTTGTCTTCATAATGTGTTAGACCACTAGCTGTTTCAGTTGTCTTTATAATGTGTTAGACCACTAGCTGTTTCAGTTGTCTTCATAATGTGTTAGTTAGACCACTAGCTGTTTCAGTTGTCTTTATAATGTGTTAGTTAGACCACTAGCTGTTTCAGTTGTCTTTATAATGTGTTAGACCACTAGCTGTTTCAGTTGTCTTTATAATGTGTTAGACCACTAGCTGTTTCAGTTGTCTTCATAATGTGTTAGTTAGACCACTAGCTGTTTCAGTTGTCTTTATAATGTGTTAGACCACTAGCTGTTTCAGTTGTCTTCATAATGTGTTAGTTAGACCACTAGCTGTTTCAGTTGTCTTTATAAGTGTTAGTTAGACCACTAGCTGTTCAGTTGTCTTTATAATGTGTTAGTTAGACCACTAGCTGTTTCAGTTGTCTTTATAATGTGTTAGTTAGACCACTAGCTGTTTCAGTTGTCTTCATAATGTGTTAGTTAGACCACTAGCTGTTTCAGTTGTCTTTATAATGTGTTAGTTAGACCACTAGCTGTTTCAGTTGTCTTTATAATGTGTTAGTAACCACTAGCTGTTTCAGTTGTCTTTATAATGTGTTAGTTAGACCACTAGCTGTTTCAGTTGTCTTTATAATGTGTTAGTTAGACCACTAGCTGTTTCAGTTGTCTTTACAATGTGTTAGGTTAGACACTAGCTGTTTCAGTTGTCTTCATAATGTGTTAGTTAGACCACTAGCCTGTTTCAGTTGTCTTTATAATGTAGTTAGGACCACTAGCTGTTTCAGTTGTCTTTATAATGTGTTAGTTAGTCCACTAGCTGTTTCAGTTGTCTTTATAATGTGTTAGTTACCACTAGCTGTTTCAGTTGTCTTTATAAGTGTTAGTTAGACCACTAGCTGTTTCAGTTGTCTTTATAATGTGTTAGTTAGACCACTAGCTGTTTCAGTTGTCTTTATAATGTGTTATTAGACCACTAGCTGTTTCAGATGTCTTTATAATGTGTTAGTTAGACCACTAGCTGTTTCAGTTGTCTTTATAATGTGTTAGTAGACCACTAGCTGTTTCAGTTGTCTTTATAATGTGTTAGTTAGACCACTAGCTGTTTCAGTTGTCTTCATAATGTGTTAGTTAGACCACTAGCTGTTTCAGTTGTCTTATAATGTGTTAGTAGACCACTAGCTGTTTCAGTTGTCTTTATAATGTGTTAGTTAGACCACTAGCTGTTTCAGTTGTCTTTATAATGTGTTAGACCACTAGCTGTTTCAGTTGTCTTTATAATGGTTGTTAGACCACTAGCTGTTTTCAGTTGTCTTTCATAAATGAGCTGTAAATGTGTTAGACCACTAGCTGTTTCAGTTGTCTTCATAATGTGTTAGTTAGACCACTAGCTGTTTCAGTTGTCTTCATAATGTGTTAGTTAGACCACTAGCTGTTTCAGTTGTCTTTATAATGTGTTAGTTAGACCACTAGCTGTTTCAGTTGTCTTTATAATGTGTTAGTTAGACCACTAGCTGTTTCAGTTGTCTTTATAATGTGTTAGACCACTAGCTGTTTCAGTTGTCTTTATAATGTGTTAGACCACTAGCTGTTTCATTTGTCTTTATAATGTGTTAGTTAGACCACTAGCTGTTTCAGTTGTCTTTATAATGTGTTAGTTAGACCACTAGCTGTTTCAGTTGTCTTTATAAGTGTTAGACCACTAGCTGTTTCAGTTGTCTTCATAATGTGTTAGTTAGACCACTAGCTGTTTCAGTTGTCTTCATAATGTGTTAGTTAGACCACTAGCTGTTTCAGTTGTCTTTATGTGTTAGTTAGACCACTAGCTGTTTCAGTTGTCTTTATAATGTGTTAGTTAGACCACTAGCTGTTTCAGTTGTCTTTATAATGTGTTAGACCACTAGCTGTTTCAGTTGTCTTTATAATGTGTTAGATCACTAGCTGTTTCAGTTGTCTTTATAATGTGTTAGTTAGACCACTAGCTGTTTCAGTTGTCTTTATAATGTGTTAGTTAGACCACTAGCTGTTTCAGTTGTCTTTATAATGTGTTAGTTAGACCACTAGCTGTTTCAGTTGTCTTTCATAATGTGTTAGACCACTAGCTGTTTCAGTTTGTCTTTATAATGTGTTAGTTAGACCACTAGCTGTTTCAGTTGTCTTTATAATGTGTTAGACCACTAGCTGTTTCAGTTGTCTTTATAATGTGTTAGTTAGACCACTAGCTGTTTCAGTTGTCTTCATAATGTGTTAGACCACTAGCTGTTTCAGTTGTCTTTATAATGTGTTAGTTAGACCACTAGCTGTTTCAGTTGTCTTTATAATGTGTTTAGACCACTAGCTGTTTCAGTTGTCTTTATAATGTGTTAGTTAGACCACTAGCTGTTTCAGTTGTCTTTATAATGTGTTAGTTAGACCACTAGCTGTTTCAGTTGTCTTTATAATGTGTTTAGACCACTAGCTGTTTCAGTTGTCTTTATAATGTGTTAGTTAGACCACTAGCTGTTTCAGTTGTCTTTATAATGTGTTAGACCACTAGCTGTTTCAGTTGTCTTTATAATGTGTTAGTTAGACCACTAGCTGTTTCAGTTGTCTTTATAATGTGTTAGTTAGACCACTAGCTGTTTCAGTTGTCTTTATAATGTGTTAGTTAGACCACTAGCTGTTTCAGTTGTCTTTATAATGTGTTAGTTAGACCACTAGCTGTTTCAGTTGTCTTCATAATGTGTTAGTTAGACCACTAGCTGTTTCAGTTGTCTTTATAATGTGTTAGACCACTAGCTGTTTCAGTTGTCTTTATAATGTGTTAGTTAGACCACTAGCTGTTTCAGTTGTCTTTATAATGTGTTAGTTAGACCACTAGCTGTTTCAGTTGTCTTCATAATGTGTTAGTTAGACCACTAGCTGTTTCAGTTGTCTTCATAATGTGTTAGTTAGACCACTAGCTGTTTCAGTTGTCTTTATAATGTGTTAGTTAGACCACTAGCTGTTTCAGTTGTCTTTATAATGTGTTAGTTAGACCACTAGCTGTTTCAGTTGTCTTTATAATGTGTTAGACCACTAGCTGTTTCAGTTGTCTTTATAATGTGTTAGACCACTAGCTGTTTCAGTTGTCTTTATAATGTGTTAGTTAGACCACTAGCTGTTTCAGTTGTCTTCATAATGTGTTAGTTAGACCACTAGCTGTTTCAGTTGTCTTCATAATGTGTTAGTTAGACCACTAGCTGTTTCAGTTGTCTTCATAATGTGTTAGACCACTAGCTGTTTCAGTTGTCTTTATAATGTGTTAGACCACTAGCTGTTTCAGTTGTCTTCATAATGTGTTAGTTAGACCACTAGCTGTTTCAGTTGTCTTTATAATGTGTTAGACCACTAGCTGTTTCAGTTGTCTTTATAATGTGTTAGTTAGACCACTAGCTGTTTCAGTTGTCTTTATAATGTGTTAGACCACTAGCTGTTTCAGTTGTCTTTATAATGTGTTAGTTAGACCACTAGCTGTTTCAGTTGTCTTTATAATGTGTTAGTTAGACCACTAGCTGTTTCAGTTGTCTTTATAATGTGTTAGTTAGACCACTAGCTGTTTCAGTTGTCTTTATAATGTGTTAGTTAGACCACTAGCTGTTTCAGTTGTCTTTATAATGTGTTAGTTAGACCACTAGCTGTTTCAGTTGTCTTTATAATGTGTTAGTTAGACCACTAGCTGTTTCAGTTGTCTTTATAATGTGTTAGTTAGACCACTAGCTGTTTCAGTTGTCTTTATAATGTGTTAGTTAGACCACTAGCTGTTTCAGTTGTCTTTATAATGTGTTAGTTAGACCACTAGCTGTTTCAGTTGTCTTTATAATGTGTTAGTTAGACCACTAGCTGTTTCAGTTGTCTTTATAATGTGTTAGTTAGACCACTAGCTGTTTCAGTTGTCTTTATAATGTGTTAGTTAGACCACTAGCTGTTTCAGTTGTCTTTATAATGTGTTAGTTAGACCACTAGCTGTTTCAGTTGTCTTTATAATGTGTAGTAGACCACTAGCTGTTTCAGTTGTCTTTATAATGTGTTAGACCACTAGCTGTTTCAGTTGTCTTTATAATGTGTTAGTTAGACCACTAGCTGTTTCAGTTGTCTTTATAATGTGTTAGTTAGACCACTAGCTGTTTCAGTTGTCTTCATAATGTGTTAGTTAGACCACTAGCTGTTTCAGTTGTCTTCATAATGTGTTAGACCACTAGCTGTTTCAGTTGTCTTTATAATGTGTTAGTTAGACCACTAGCTGTTTCAGTTGTCTTTATAATGTGTTAGTTAGACCACTAGCTGTTTCAGTTGTCTTTATAATGTGTTAGTAGACCACTAGCTGTTTCAGTTGTCTTTCATAATGTGTTTAGACCACTAGCTGTTTCAGTTGTCTTTATAATGTGTTAGACCACTAGCTGTTTCAGTTGTCTTTATAATGTGTTAGTTAGACCACTAGCTGTTTCAGTTGTCTTTATAATGTGTTAGTTAGACCACTAGCTGTTTCAGTTGTCTTCATAATGTTAGTTAGACCACTAGCTGTTTCAGTTGTCTTTATAATGTGTTAGTTAGACCACTAGCTGTTTCAGTTGTCTTATAATGTGTTAGTTAGACCACTTGCTGTTTCAGTTGTCTTTATAATGTGTTAGTTAGACCACTAGCTGTTTCAGTTGTCTTTATAATGTGTTAGACCACTAGCTGTTTCAGTTGTCTTTATAATGTGTTAGTTAGACCACTAGCTGTTTCAGTTGTCTTTATAATGTGTTAGTTAGACCACTAGCTGTTTCAGTTGTCTTTATAATGTGTTAGTTAGACCACTAGCTGTTTCAGTTGTCTTCATAATGTGTTAGTTAGACCACTAGCTGTTTCAGTTGTCTTTATAATGTGTTAGACCACTAGCTGTTTCAGTTGTCTTTATAATGTGTTAGTTAGACCACTAGCTGTTTCAGTTGTCTTTATAATGTGTTAGTTAGACCACTAGCTGTTTCAGTTGTCTTTATAATGTGTTAGTTAGACCACTAGCTGTTTCAGTTGTCTTTATAATGTGTTAGTTAGACCACTAGCTGTTTCAGTTGTCTTTATAATGTGTTAGACCACTAGCTGTTTCAGTTGTCTTTATAATGTGTTAGACCACTAGCTGTTTCAGTTGTCTTTATAATGTGTTAGTTAGACCACTAGCTGTTTCAGGTGTCTTTATAATGTGTTAGTTAGACCACTAGCTGTTTCAGTTGTCTTTATAATGTGTTAGTTAGACCACTAGCTGTTTCAGTTGTCTTTATAATGTGTTAGTTAGACCACTAGCTGTTTCAGTTGTCTTTATAATGTGTTAGTTAGACCACTAGCTGTTTCAGTTGTCTTCATAATGTGTTAGTTAGACCACTAGCTGTTTCAGTTGTCTTTATAATGTGTTAGTTAGACCACTAGCTGTTTCAGTTGTCTTTATAATGTGTTAGTTAGACCACTAGCTGTTTCAGTTGTCTTTATAATGTGTTAGTTAGACCACTAGCTGTTTCAGTTGTCTTTATAATGTGTTAGTTAGACCACTAGCTGTTTCAGTTGTCTTTATAATGTGTTAGACCACTAGCTGTTTCAGTTGTCTTTATAATGTGTTAGTTAGACCACTAGCTGTTTCAGTTGTCTTTATAATGTGTTAGTTAGACCACTAGCTGTTTCAGTTGTCTTTATAATGTGTTAGTTAGACCACTAGCTGTTTCAGTTGTCTTTATAATGTGTTAGACCACTAGCTGTTTCAGTTGTCTTTATAATGTGTTAGTTAGACCACTAGCTGTTTCAGTTGTCTTTATAATGTGTTAGTTAGACCACTAGCTGTTTCAGTTGTCTTATAATGTGTTAGACCACTAGCTGTTTCAGTTGTCTTTATAATGTGTTAGACCACTAGCTGTTTCAGTTGTCTTTATAATGTGTTAGTTAGACCACTAGCTGTTTCAGTTGTCTTTATAATGTGTTAGTTAGACCACTAGCTGTTTCAGTTGTCTTTATAATGTGTTAGTTAGACCACTAGCTGTTTCAGTTGTCTTTATAATGTGTTAGTTAGACCACTAGCTGTTTCAGTTGTCTTTATAATGTGTTAGTTAGACCACTAGCTGTTTCAGTTGTCTTTATAATGTGTTAGTTAGACCACTAGCTGTTTCAGTTGTCTTTATAATGTGTTAGTTAGACCACTAGCTGTTTCAGTTGTCTTTATAATGTGTTAGTTAGACCACTAGCTGTTTCAGTTGTCTTTATAATGTGTTAGTTAGACCACTAGCTGTTTCAGTTGTCTTTATAATGTGTTAGTTAGACCACTAGCTGTTTCAGTTGTCTTTATAATGTGTTAGTTAGACCACTAGCTGTTTCAGTTGTCTTTATAATGTGTTAGTTAGACCACTAGCTGTTTCAGTTGTCTTTATAATGTGTTAGTTAGACCACTAGCTGTTTCAGTTGTCTTTATAATGTGTTTAGACCACTAGCTGTTTCAGTTGTCTTCATAATGTGTTAGTTAGACCACTAGCTGTTTCAGTTGTCTTTATAATGTGTTAGACCACTAGCTGTTTCAGTTGTCTTTATAATGTGTTAGTTAGACCACTAGCTGTTTCAGTTGTCTTTATAATGTGTTAGTTAGACCACTAGCTGTTTCAGTTGTCTTCATAATGTGTTAGTTAGACCACTAGCTGTTTCAGTTGTCTTTATAATGTGTTAGTAGACCACTAGCTGTTTCAGTTGTCTTTATAATGTGTTAGTTAGACCACTAGCTGTTTCAGTTGTCTTTATAATGTGTTAGACCACTAGCTGTTTCAGTTGTCTTTATAATGTGTTAGTTAGACCACTAGCTGTTTCAGTTGTCTTTATAATGTGTTAGACCACTAGCTGTTTCAGTTGTCTTTATAATGTGTTAGTTAGACCACTAGCTGTTTCAGTTGTCTTTATAATGTGTTAGTTAGACCACTAGCTGTTTCAGTTGTCTTTATAATGTGTTAGTAGACCACTAGCTGTTTCAGTTGTCTTTATAATGTGTTAGTTAGACCACTAGCTGTTTCAGTTGTCTTCATAATGTGTAGTTAGACCACTAGCTGTTTCAGTTGTCTTTATAATGTGTTAGTTAGACCACTAGCTGTTTCAGTTGTCTTTATAATGTGTTAGTTAGACCACTAGCTGTTTCAGTTGTCTTTATAATGTGTTAGTTAGACCACTAGCTGTTTCAGTTGTCTTTATAATGTGTTAGTTAGACCACTAGCTGTTTCAGTTGTCTTTATAATGTTGTTAGACCACTAGCTGTTTCAGTTGTCTTTATAATGTGTTAGTTAGACCACTAGCTGTTTCAGTTGTCTTTATAATGTGTTATAGACCACTAGCTGTTTCAGTTGTCTTTATAATGTGTTAGTTAGACCACTAGCTGTTTCAGTTGTCTTTATAATGTGTTAGTTAGACCACTAGCTGTTTCAGTTGTCTTTATAATGTGTTAGTTAGACCACTAGCTGTTTCAGTTGTCTTTATAATGTGTTAGTTAGACCACTAGCTGTTTCAGTTGTCTTTATAATGTGTTAGTTAGACCACTAGCTGTTTCAGTTGTCTTTATAATGTGTTAGTTAGACCACTAGCTGTTTCAGTTGTCTTTATAATGTGTTAGTTAGACCACTAGCTGTTTCAGTTGTCTTTATAATGTGTTAGTTAGACCACTAGCTGTTTCAGTTGTCTTTATAATGTGTTAGTTAGACCACTAGCTGTTTCAGTTGTCTTTATAATGTGTTAGTTAGACCACTAGCTGTTTCAGTTGTCTTTATAATGTGTTAGTTAGACCACTAGCTGTTTCAGTTGTCTTTATAATGTGTTAGACCACTAGCTGTTTCAGTTGTCTTTATAATGTGTTAGTTAGACCACTAGCTGTTTCAGTTGTCTTCATAATGTGTTGTTAGACCACTAGCTGTTTCAGTTGTCTTTATAATGTGTTAGTTAGACCACTAGCTGTTTCAGTTGTCTTTATAATGTGTTAGTTAGACCACTAGCTGTTTCAGTTGTCTTATAATGTGTTAGTTAGACCACTAGCTGTTTCAGTTGTCTTTATAATGTGTTAGACCACTAGCTGTTTCAGTTGTCTTTATAATGTGTTAGTTAGACCACTAGCTGTTTCAGTTGTCTTTATAATGTGTTAGTTAGACCACTAGCTGTTTCAGTTGTCTTTATAATGTGTTAGTTAGACCACTAGCTGTTTCAGTTGTCTTTATAATGTGTGTTAGACCACTAGCTGTTTCAGTTGTCTTTATAATGTGTTAGTTAGACCACTAGCTGTTTCAGGTGTCTTTATAATGTGTTAGTTAGACCACTAGCTGTTTCAGTTGTCTTTATAATGTGTTAGTTAGACCACTAGCTGTTTCAGTTGTCTTTATAATGTGTTAGTTAGACCACTAGCTGTTTCAGTTGTCTTCATAATGTGTTAGTTAGACCACTAGCTGTTTCAGTTGTCTTTATAATGTGTTAGTTAGACCACTAGCTGTTTCAGTTGTCTTTATAATGTGTTAGTTAGACCACTAGCTGTTTCAGTTGTCTTTATAATGTGTTAGTTAGACCACTAGCTGTTTCAGTTGTCTTTATAATGTGTTAGTTAGACCACTAGCTGTTTCAGTTGTCTTTATAATGTGTTAGACCACTAGCTGTTTCAGTTGTCTTTATAATGTGTTAGTTAGACCACTAGCTGTTTCAGTTGTCTTTATAATGTGTTAGACCACTAGCTGTTTCAGTTGTCTTTATAATGTGTTAGTTAGACCACTAGCTGTTTCAGTTGTCTTTATAATGTGTTAGTTAGACCACTAGCTGTTTCAGTTGTCTTCATAATGTGTTAGTTAGACCACTAGCTGTTTCAGTTGTCTTTATAATGTGTTAGTTAGACCACTAGCTGTTTCAGTTGTCTTTATAATGTGTTAGTTAGACCACTAGCTGTTTCAGTTGTCTTTATAATGTGTTAGTTAGACCACTAGCTGTTTCAGTTGTCTTTATAATGTGTTAGTTAGACCACTAGCTGTTTCAGTTGTCTTTATAATGTGTTAGTTAGACCACTAGCTGTTTCAGTTGTCTTTATAATGTGTTAGTTAGACCACTAGCTGTTTCAGTTGTCTTTATAATGTGTTAGTTAGACCACTAGCTGTTTCAGTTGTCTTTATAATGTGTTAGTTAGACCACTAGCTGTTTCAGTTGTCTTTATAATGTGTTAGACCACTAGCTGTTTCAGTTGTCTTTATAATGTGTTAGTTAGACCACTAGCTGTTTCAGTTGTCTTTATAATGTGTTAGTTAGACCACTAGCTGTTTCAGTTGTCTTTATAATGTGTTAGTTAGACCACTAGCTGTTTCAGTTGTCTTTATAATGTGTAGTTAGACCACTAGCTGTTTCAGTTGTCTTTATAATGTGTTAGACCACTAGCTGTTTCAGTTGTCTTTATAATGTGTTAGTTAGACCACTAGCTGTTTCAGTTGTCTTTATAATGTGTTAGTTAGACCACTAGCTGTTTCAGTTGTCTTTATAATGTGTTAGACCACTAGCTGTTTCAGTTGTCTTTATAATGTGTTAGTTAGACCACTAGCTGTTTCAGTTGTCTTTATAATGTGTTAGTTAGACCACTAGCTGTTTCAGTTGTCTTTATAATGTGTTAGACCACTAGCTGTTTCAGTTGTCTTTATAATGTGTTAGACCACTAGCTGTTTCAGTTGTCTTTATAATGTGCTTTCTTATGTTAGACCACTAGCTGTTTCAGTTGTCTTTATAACTGTGTCTAGTTAGACCACTACCTGTTTCAGTTGTCTTTATAAGTGTAGTTAGCACCACTAGCAGTTTCAGTTGTCTTTAATACAGTGTAGTTAGACCACTAGCTGTTTCAGTTGTCTTTATAATGTGTTAGTTAGACCACTAGCTGTTTCAGTTGTCTTTATAATGTGTTAGTTAGACCACTAGCTGTTTCAGTTGTCTTCTTAATGTGTTAGTTAGACCACTAGCTGTTTCAGTTGTCTTTATAATGTGTTAGTTAGACCACTAGCAGTTTCAGTTGTCTTTATAATGTGTTAGACCACTAGCTGTTTCAGTTGTCTTTATAATGTGTTAGTTAGACCACTAGCTGTTTCAGTTGTCTTATAATGTGTTAGACCACTAGCTGTTTCAGTTGTCTTTATAATGTGTTAGTTAGACCACTAGCTGTTTCAGTTGTCTTTATAATGTGTTAGTTAGACCACTAGCTGTTTCAGTTGTCTTCATAATGTGTTAGTTAGACCACTAGCTGTTTCAGTTGTCTTTATAATGTGTTAGTTAGACCACTAGCTGTTTCAGTTGTCTTTATAATGTGTTAGTTAGACCACTAGCTGTTTCAGTTGTCTTTATAATGTGTTAGTTAGACCACTAGCTGTTTCAGTTGTCTTTATAATGTGTTAGACCACTAGCTGTTTCAGTTGTCTTTATAATGTGTTAGACCACTAGCTGTTTCAGTTGTCTTTATAATGTGTTAGTTAGACCACTAGCTGTTTCAGGTGTCTTTATAATGTGTTAGTTAGACCACTAGCTGTTTCAGTTGTCTTTATAATGTGTTAGTTAGACCACTAGCTGTTTCAGTTGTCTTTATAATGTGTTAGTTAGACCACTAGCTGTTTCAGTTGTCTTCATAATGTGTTAGTTAGACCACTAGCTGTTTCAGTTGTCTTTATAATGTGTTAGTTAGACCACTAGCTGTTTCAGTTGTCTTTATAATGTGTTAGTTAGACCACTAGCTGTTTCAGTTGTCTTTATAATGTGTTAGTTAGACCACTAGCTGTTTCAGTTGTCTTTATAATGTGTTAGTTAGACCACTAGCTGTTTCAGTTGTCTTTATAATGTGTTAGACCACTAGCTGTTTCAGTTGTCTTCATAATGTGTTTGTTAGACCACTAGCTGTTTCAGTTGTCTTTATAATGTGTTAGACCACTAGCTGTTTCAGTTGTCTTTATAATGTGTTAGTTAGACCACTAGCTGTTTCAGTTGTCTTTATAATGTGTTAGTTAGACCACTAGCTGTTTCAGTTGTCTTTATAATGTGTTAGTTAGACCACTAGCTGTTTCAGTTGTCTTTATAATGTGTTAGACCACTAGCTGTTTCAGTTGTCTTTATAATGTGTTAGACCACTAGCTGTTTCAGTTGTCTTCATAATGTGTTCGACCACTAGCTGTTTCAGTTGTCTTTATAATGTGTTAGACCACTAGCTGTTTCAGTTGTCTTTATAATGTGTTAGTTAGACCACTAGCTGTTTCAGTTGTCTTTATAATGTGTTAGACCACTAGCTGTTTCAGTTGTCTTTATAATGTGTTAGTTAGACCACTAGCTGTTTCAGTTGTCTTTATAATGTGTTAGACCACTAGCTGTTTCAGTTGTCTTCATAATGTGTTAGTTAGACCACTAGCTGTTTCAGTTGTCTTTATAATGTGTTAGTTAGACCACTAGCTGTTTCAGTTGTCTTCATAATGTGTTAGTTAGACCACTAGCTGTTTCAGTTGTCTTTATAATGTGTTAGTTAGACCACTAGCTGTTTCAGTTGTCTTTATAATGTGTTAGACCACTAGCTGTTTCAGTTGTCTTTATAATGTGTTAGTTAGACCACTAGCTGTTTCAGTTGTCTTTATAATGTGTTAGACCACTAGCTGTTTCAGTTGTCTTTATAATGTGTTAGTTAGACCACTAGCTGTTTCAGTTGTCTTTATAATGTGTTAGTTAGACCACTAGCTGTTTCAGTTGTCTTTATAATGTGTTAGTTAGACCACTAGCTGTTTCAGTTGTCTTTATAATGTGTTAGACCACTAGCTGTTTCAGTTGTCTTCATAATGTGTTAGTTAGACCACTAGCTGTTTCAGTTGTCTTCATAATGTGTTAGTTAGACCACTAGCTGTTTCAGTTGTCTTTATAATGTGTTAGTTAGACCACTAGCTGTTTCAGTTGTCTTTATAATGTGTTAGACCACTAGCTGTTTCAGTTGTCCTCATAATGTGTTAGACCACTAGCTGTTTCAGTTGTCTTTATAATGTGTTAGACCACTAGCTGTTTCAGTTGTCTTCATAATGTGTTAGTTAGACCACTAGCTGTTTCAGTTGTCTTTATAATGTGTTAGTTAGACCACTAGCTGTTTCAGTTGTCTTTATAATGTGTTAGACCACTAGCTGTTTCAGTTGTCTTCATAATGTGTAGTTAGACCACTAGCTGTTTCAGTTGTCTTTATAATGTGTTAGTTAGACCACTAGCTGTTTCAGTTGTCTTCATAATGTGTTAGTTAGACCACTAGCTGTTTCAGTTGTCTTTATAATGTGTTAGACCACTAGCTGTTTCAGTTGTCTTTCATAATGTGTTAGTAGACCACTAGCTGTTTCAGTTGTCTTTATAATGTGTTAGTTAGACCACTAGCTGTTTCAGTTGTCTTTATAATGTGTTAGTAGACCACTAGCTGTTTCAGTTGTCTTTATAATGTGTTAGACCACTAGCTGTTTCAGTTGTCTTTATAATGTGTTAGTTAGACCACTAGCTGTTTCAGTTGTCTTCATAATGTGTTAGTTAGACCACTAGCTGTTTCAGTTGTCTTTATAATGTGTTAGACCACTAGCTGTTTCAGTTGTCTTTATAATGTGTAGTTAGACCACTAGCTGTTTCAGTTGTCTTTATAATGTTAGTTAGACCACTAGCTGTTTCAGTTGTCTTCATAATGTGTTAGTTAGACCACTAGCTGTTTCAGTTGTCTTTATAATGTGTTAGACCACTAGCTGTTTCAGTTGTCTTTATAATGTGTTAGTAGACCACTAGCTGTTTCAGTTGTCTTTATAATGTGTTAGACCACTAGCTGTTTCAGTTGTCTTTATAATGTGTTAGTTAGACCACTAGCTGTTTCAGTTGTCTTCATAATGTGTTAGTTAGACCACTAGCTGTTTCAGTTGTCTTTATAATGTGTTAGTAGACCACTAGCTGTTTCAGTTGTCTTTATAATGTGTAGTTAGACCACTAGCTGTTTCAGTTGTCTTTATAATGTGTTAGTTAGACCACTAGCTGTTTCAGTTGTCTTTATAATGTGTTAGACCACTAGCTGTTTCAGTTGTCTTTATAATGTGTTAGACCACTAGCTGTTTCAGTTGATCTGAAACAAGAGGGTTCACTCATTATAATTACATCATATTATGTTGTACCAACAAAAAAACGTTGTTGTCGTGGTTGTTGTTGTTGAATCCCAACTCTGCCATTCAGTGGTAACTTAAGGTTGATTTTTGTGCTGCTATCATATGACAGCCTCTCCCCATGCTCAACAATGGCTGAGTGGTTTCTGTTGTCTTATTAACTTGGGGCATTTTATGTGGCACAATAACTGTGTCTGTCTGTGGCTCTCTGTTTGTGTCAGTGGTTAGTACATAAGGCTTCTGTTTCTTTGGCTGTCATATGACTGCCTCTCCCCATGCTCAACAATGTAATGCACCACCAGTATCAACCCCTGCAGCAAGCAGAGACAGCAGATAGCAAGCAGAGACACCAGACAGTAAGCAGAGACACCAGACAGTAAGCAGAGACAGCAGATAGCAAGCAGAGACACCAGACAGTAAGCAGAGACACGAGACAGTAAGCAGAGCCACCAGACAGTAAGCAGAGACAGCAGATAGCAAGCAGAGACAGCAGACAGTAAGCAGAGATAGCAGACAGTAAGCAGAGACACCAGACAGTAAGCAGAGACACCAGACAGTAAGCAGAGCCACCAGACAGTAAGCAGAGCCACCAGACAGTAAGCAGAGACACCAGACAGTAAGCAGAGACAGCAGACAGTAAGCAGAGCCACCAGACAGTAACCAGAGACAGCAGATAGCAAGCAGAGACAGCAGACAGTAAGCAGAGATAGCAGACAGTAAGCAGAGACACCAGACAGTAAGCAGAGACACCAGCCAGCAAGCAGAGACACCAGACAGTAAGCAGAGACACCAGACAGTAAGCAGAGACACCAGACAGTAAGCAGAGCCACCAGACAGTAAGCAGAGACAGCAGATAGCAAGCAGAGACAGCAGACAGTAAGCAGAGATAGCAGACAGTAAGCAGAGACACCAGACAGTAAGCAGAGACACCAGACAGTAAGCAGAGACACCAGACAGTAAGCAGAGACACCAGACAGTAAGCAGAGACACCAGACAGTAAGCAGAGACACCAGACAGTAAGCAGAGACAGCAGACAGTAAGCAGAGCCACCAGACAGTAACCAGAGACAGCAGATAGCAAGCAGAGACAGCAGACAGTAAGCAGAGACAGCAGATAGCAAGCAGAGACAGCAGACAGTAAGCAGAGATAGCAGACAGTAAGCAGAGACACCAGACAGTAAGCAGAGACACCAGACAGCAAGCAGAGACACCAGACAGTAAGCAGAGACACCAGACAGTAAGCAGAGACAGCAGACAGTAAGCAGAGACACCAGACAGTAGGCAGAGACAGCAGACAGTAGGCAGAGACAGCAGACAGTAAGCAGAGACACCAGACAGTAGGCAGAGACAGCAGATAGCAAGCAGAGACACCAGACAGTAAGCAGAGACACCTGACAGTAAGCAGAGACAGCAGATCAGACAGTAAGCAGAGACAGCAGATAACAAGCAGAGACACCAGACAGTAAGCAGAGACACCAGACAGTAAGCAGAGACAGCAGATCAGACAGTAAGCAGAGACAGCAGATAACAAGCAGAGACACCAGACAGTAAGCAGAGACACCAGACAGTAAGCAGAGACAGCAGATAGCAAGCAGAGACACCAGACAGTAAGCAGAGACAGCAGACAATAAGCAGAGACACCAGACAGTAAGCAGAGCCACCAGACAGTAAGCAGAGCCACCAGACAGCAGGCAGAGACAGCAGACAGTAAGCAGAGCCACCAGACAGCAGGCAGAGACAGCAGATAGCAAGCAGAGACAGCAGATAGCAAGCAGAGACACCAGACAGTAAGCAGAGCCAGCAGACAGTAAGCAGAGACACCAGACAGTAAGCAGAGACACCAGACAGTAACCAGAGACAGCAGACAGTAAGCAGAGCCACCAGACAGCAGGCAGTGACAGCAGATAGCAAGCAGAGACACCAGACAGTAAGCAGAGACACCAGACAGTAAGCAGAGACACCAGACAGTAAGCAGAGACACCAGACAGTAAGCAGAGACACCAGACAGTAAGCAGAGCCACCAGACAGCAGGCAGAGCCACCAGACAGTAGGCAGAGACAGCAGATAGCAAGCAGAGACACCAGACAGCAGGGCTAAAGGCCTACCCCCCCCCTTCGGATGTAACAATGAGGTACTAGCTATCCACAACAGAACTGTAGAAGCAGAGGATCTTTAGAAACATGTCCAACCCTGAGCACTAAGAAGACAGTCCTGCAGTCCAGACAGACAGAGTCAGAGGGTGTTTGTGGTGGTTTATTGAGGCCCTGCGATAGCGTCCTGTCTATGATACCTCTTCAAAGAGTATCTTTATTAATCCCATAGCACAGCCTTTAGACAAACTACAGGCAACGAATGTCTAGTTAAACGCTCCCCATGCCTGGCCTGGGGTGGTCTAGTCGTTACTGTCACTACCTTCAGAACAGACATAGTGGCCCAGTGGTCTAAGGCGCTGCATCGCAGTGATAGCTGTGCCACTAGAGATCCTGGTTCGAATCCAGGCTCTGTCGTAGCCGGCCGCGACCGGGAGACCCATGGGGCGGCGCACAATTGGTCCAGGGTAGGGGAGGGAATGGCCGGCAGGGATGTAGCTCAGTTGGTAGAGCATGGTGTTTGCAACGCCAGGGTTGTGGGTTCGATTCCCACGGGGAGTATGAAAAAATATATATATATTATGTATGCACTCACTAACTGTAAGTCGCTCTGGATAAGAGCGTCTGCTAAATGACGTAAATGTAATGTTCCAATCCAACCCACACCCTTCTAATAAACCCTCTCTCCTTCATTTCCTGTCTCTCTTCACTGCCTCTGTGGGTTGTTAGAACAGACAGAGGACACATTTCCATTCTAACCAATGGACAATACAGTATCTATTATATGTCCTGTATGTCTCCCCTTAAAGCCAAACATGTCCCAGATCAGTCAGTTACCTGGTGTTGAGTACAGGGAGGAGGATCCTGGACAGGAAGCCACCTCGTTCTGAGACCCACAGTGTTAATGCTGGGTTGACTCCTTCCTACTTTCTCCACGTCTCCCTCTGTGTGTCAAGAAAGAGAAAGAAAAAAAAAAACTTGTGTCACTGTGACTCATTAACACACCTTGACATTCCTCTGCTGGCTGACATTGCTTTTAGAGGATGTTGGCATTGTGGAGCGATGAGGTGTATCTAGCATCACCACCACACTCTTCAGCGGGAGTCATGAGGACATGGGGTTCACACACACACACACACACACACACACACACACACACACACACACACACACACTGATACCGTGACTGACTGGAGCTCAACTTACTGATGCTGTTACCATGGTGATGGGACATTTAGGAAGTCAGTATGACAGGATAACACACAAAAAAATGGTTGTCACTAGTAACCACCAACGATGTATAGTATAAACCCTGGATTGCTGATGCTATGTATTGGCCAATGAGAAGGCTTTGAAGCCAACGGTCGGCCATATTGACACTCCCCAGTAGAAGCAGTCCTCCGTAGGAATGAATGGAACTCTACAGTACTTCAATGAAACGTTTCAAGGACAAAATGACATGCGGGGGGGGCTACTAAGATAACAAATGGAATTGTTTTAAGATGGTCATACCATGGATCATTTAGCTGAATTTTTTGGACCTCTGTAGGTATTAAAAAAATATATATATATAAACAAATTATTTGATAAAATATTGCATTTGCCCTTTACTACTAAAGCCCATAGAAACGCATTGAATAACACATTCATAAATGGCAAAAAAAAAAGACAGTCAAAAAATAAATCATAAGGAATAAGGTTTTGAAGTGTCTGCCCTGTATCAAGGAGATGTAAGAAAGATCAGGAAATATATATATTTGGACACATATTAACCCCTTTTTTTGGGGGGGGGGGGGGGGCACAAAACTACCTCCATACTTCCATTCATTTTTTAAACCCGGTACCGGATTACCTTCAGACGAGGCCCGTGACACTTGTAGGGGTTCGTAGAATGAAATGGAGAACACCATCGTGAGAGTCTCTCCTTTCCATAGGGGAGTCAAACGGTACTTGCTACAGACGTTTCGTGAAGAAGACCGATTTTCAGGGTTTTGTCTCCTGGTCTGACAAACAGCGCTGTAGTTCTGTCACTTTCCACCGCACATGAGGAAGGTCGACATAGGCGGATGCAGTGGATTGAGACGCAGCCCATACACACAAAAAAAACAGACATCTCTAGCTTAAAACAGAGTTTTATGGGGACTTTTTTGCATTATGTTAATTAAATTGACAGCACGGGTGAGTCAATCGACTCTTAAGGTCTGTAATAGAATACACGTGGCAAAATCAAAATGTAGACATTAATAAATTTATTTCTATAGCTTCCAAAATATGTTTTTACAGTGGTGGGGGAGTGTCAAGATGGAGGCACTGTGGCTTCAAAACAGCGCCCCCTATCGGTCATCTACTGTATATATATATATATCAATGGTTACCACAGGCAATAAGTCAAAAAATGTCTATATATCGTAAAAGGGTTAGAGTTATGGTTAGCGGTAGGTTTTTAAAATCAGATTCAAAGAAGATACATTGTAGAAATAGGCGGGGTTTAGCCATTTGTGGCTGTGGTAACTAGTGATGGCCCAAAAAAACTCTGTACATAAAACCCCTGAAATTGGTATTTAGTTGATACAGGAGAGAGAGAGAGAGAGAGAGAGAGAGAGAGAGAGAGAGAGAGAGAGAGAGAGAGAGAGAGAGAGAGAGAGAGAGAGAGAGAGAGAGAGAGAGAGAGGGAGAGAGAGAGATGCACACAGACCAAACTTCTCGATCGAATAGTATAACAGTCACTTTTGTGGGTGAAATGAGCCAATTATCTCCACACATCACAACCATCATGTGGATTGCCTCAAGTATCATTGATTCCCATTCAAGAAAAAAAGCAGCATCTGTTCACGGAAACGCTTTCACAATAAACTAGGTTATAGTCTGAAGAATCAATTCTATTAGTAAAACACAAGGTCTGATAATTATTCACATCACACAATGGTGAACATTGTTTCTATTGATTGCCCTGGAGTTGTCTTCATGACGCAGGGTGATGTGTCTCTCTCACATGAGATGTCTTCATGACGCAGGGTGATGTGTCTCTCTCACACGAGATGTCTTCATGACATAGGGTGATGTGTCTCTTTCACACGAGATGTCT
The DNA here is from genome assembly GCA_031479575.1 of Coregonus ussuriensis. Classification (NCBI taxonomy): domain Eukaryota; kingdom Metazoa; phylum Chordata; class Actinopteri; order Salmoniformes; family Salmonidae; genus Coregonus; species Coregonus ussuriensis. The sequence goes on along the minus strand of CM062473.1, from coordinate 105,648,030 downwards.
TCATGACGCAGGGTGATGTGTCTCTCTCACATGAGTTGTCTTCATGACGCAGGGTGATGTGTCTCTCTCACATGAGATGTCTTCATGATGCAGGGTGATGTGTCTCTCTCACATGAGATGTCTTGATGACGCAGGGTGATGTGTCTCTTTCACATGAGATGTCTTCATGACGCAGGGTGATGTGTCTCTTTCACATGAGATGTCTTCATGACGCAGGGTGATGTGTCTCTTTCACATGAGATGTCTTCATGATGCAGGGTGATGTGTCTCTCTCACATGAGATGTCTTCATGACGCAGGGTGATGTGTCTCTTTCACATGAGATGTCTTCATGACGCAGGGTGATGTGTCTCTCTCACATGAGATGTCTTCAAGACGCAGGGTGATGTGTCTCTCTCACATGAGATGTCTTCATGACGCAGGGTGATGTGTCTCTCTCACATGAGATGTCTTCATGACGCAGGGTGATGTGTCTCTCTCACATGAGATGTCTTCATGACGCAGGGTGATGTGTCTCTTTCACATGAGATGTCTTCATGACGCAGGGTGATGTGTCTCTCTCACATGAGATGTCTTCATGACGCAGGGTGATGCGTCTCTCTCACATGAGATGTCTTCAAGACGCAGGGTGATGTGTCTCTTTCACATGAGATGTCTTCATGACGCAGGGTGATGTGTCTCTTTCACATGAGATGTCTTCATGACGCAGGGTGATGTGTCTCTCTCACATGAGATGTCTTCATGACGCAGGGTGATGTCTCTCTCACATGAGATGTCTTCATGACGCAGGGTGATGTCTCTCTCACATGAGATGTCTTCATGACGCAGGGTGATGTGTCTCTCTCACATGAGATGTCTTCAAGACGCAGGGTGATGTGTCTCTTTCACATGAGATGTCTTCATGACGCAGGGTGATGTGTCTCTCTCACACGAGTTGTCTTCATGACGCAGGGTGATGTGTCTCTCTCACATGAGATGTCTTCATGACGCAGGGTGATGTGTCTCTCTCACATGAGATGTCTTCATGATGCAGGGTGATGTCTCTCTCACATGAGATGTCTTCATGACGCAGGGTGATGTGTCTCTCTCACATGAGATGTCTTCATGACGCAGGGTGATGTCTCTCTCACATGAGATGTCTTCATGGCGCAGGGTGATGTGTCTCTCTCACACGAGATGTCTTCATGACGCAGGGTGATGTGTCTCTCTCACATGAGATGTCTTCATGACGCAGGGTAATGTGTCTCTCTCACATGAGATGTCTTCATGACGCAGGGTGATGTGTCTCTCTCACATGAGATGTCTTCACGATGCAGGGTGATGTCTCTCTCACATGAGATGTCTTCATGGCGCAGGGTGATGTGTCTCTCTCACACGAGATGTCTTCATGACGCAGGGTGATGTGTCTCTCTCACATGAGATGTCTTCATGACGCAGGGTGATGTGTCTCTCTCACATGAGATGTCTTCATGACGCAGGGTGATGTGTCTCTCTCACATGAGATGTCTTCATGACGCAGGGCGATGTGTCTCTCTCACATGAGATGTCTTCATGACGCAGGGTGATGTGTCTCTCTCACATGAGATGTCTTCATGACGCAGGGTGATGTGTCTCTCTCACACGAGATGGCAACTTCAAGGTTATAATTTAACCCTTTGCTATTATCTTCCATGGGACTGCATCATATGTGTAATGGTGTGTGTGTGTGTGTGTGTGTGTGTGTGTATGGTTGCAAAATTACGGTAACTTTCCCAAAATTCCCCGATTAGAAACAGGACGACAGCCAGCTGTTATGAGTGTGGATGAAGACTGACTATACTGTACATACCCACAGGTGTGATGCCGTTGCCCTTGACAGGATTCTTCAGGAAGGTAGGGGTAATGGCAGGTTTTAGTCTCACCTGTAAAAATCACAACAAATAGGGAAAATGACATAAATTGTATGACACCCTTTAGTTCTTTATTGTTTTATTGTCCCTAGTACCAGTCTACCCATTACATTGTCCCTAGTATCAGTCTACCCATTACACTGCGCCTCCCGAGTGGCGCAGTGGTCTAAGGCACTGCATCGCAGTGCTAGCTGTGCCACTAGAGATCCTGGTTCGAATCCAGGCTCTGCTGTAGCCGGCCGCAACCGGGAGACCAATGGGGCGGCGCACAATTGGCCCAGGGTAGGGGAGGGAATGGCCGGCAGGGAGGTAGCTCAGTTGGTAGAGCATGGCGTTTGCAATGCCAGGGTTGTGGGTTCGATTCCCACGGGGGGTCAGTATGAAAAAAAAAAAAAAAAAGAAGAACTGTAAGTCGCTCTGGATAAGAGCGTCTGCTAAATGACGTAAATGTAATGTAAATGTACATTGTCCCTAGTATCAATCTACCCATTACATTGTCCCTAGTATCATATAATAATAATCGGGGTTAAAAAGTGGGCCGGTGTGGGGACCTCAAAGAAAACAATGTGCCAGTGTGTTCGAAATGCCCACGCCGAATTCTGATCCTAGTCCGTCCCTATATAGCTATAGCTAGCATAATTACATTATTTCAGATCCTAGTCCGTCCCTAGCTAGCTATATAGCTATAGCTAGCATAATTACATTATTTCAGATTCTATAATATAATAATAATATGCCATTTAGCAGACGCTTTTATCCAAAGAGACTTACAGTCATGCGTGCATACATTTTTTTTTTTTGTGTGTATGGGTGGTCCCGGGGATCGAACCCACTACCTTGGCGTTACAAGCGCCGTGCTCTACCAGCTGAGCTACAGAGGACCACAGATTCTAGTCGGTCCCTAGCTAGCTATATAGCTATAGCTAACATTATTACATTATTTCAGATCCTAGTCTGTCCCTAGCTAGCTACAGTATATAGCTATAGCTAGCATAATTACATTATTTCAGATCCTGGTCTGTCCCTAGCTAGCTACAGTATATAGCTATAGCTAGCATGATTCCATTATTTCAGATCCTAGTCTGTCCCTAGCTAGCTATATAGCTATAGCTAGCATAATTCCATTATTTCAGATTCTAGTCGGTCCCTAGCTAGCTATATAGCTATAGGTAGCATAATTCCATTATTTCAGATCCTAGTCTGTCCCTAGCAAGCTACAGTATATAGCTATAGCTAGCATAATTCCATTATTTCAGATCCTAGTCTGTCCCTAGCTAGCTACAGTATATAGCTATAGCTAGCATTATTACATTATTTCAGATCCTAGTCTGTCCCTAGCTAGCTACAGTATATAGCTATAGCTAACATTATTACATTATTTCAGATCCTAGTCTGTCCCTAGCTAGCTACCGTATATAGCTAACATAATTACATTATTTCAGATCCTGGTCTGTCCCTAGCAAGCTACAGTATATAGCTATAGCTAGCATAATTCCATTGGGAAAACAACAGGACTGACTCTGCTGGACTACACACAGGCATGGCATCCAGTGATGCATAAAGCTATCTCTCTGTTGTTGCTGGCTGTGCCAATATCACACCACACATTAACCTGTTGGGAATGAATTCCTTCAGACGATGCCAAAGCAACTCTCTCTCCTTGTACTGAACATCTGAGACTGGATTACTAAAGGCTTTTTTTTCTTTCTCTCTCTCTCTCTCTCTCTCTCTCTCTCTCTCTCTCTCTCTCTCTCTCTCTCTCTCTCTCTCTCTCTCTCTCTCTCTCTCTCTCTCTCTCTCTCTCTCTCTCTCTCTCTCTCTCTCTCTCTCTCTCTCTCTCTCTCTCTCTCTCTCTCTCTCTCTCTCTCTCTCTCTCTCTCTCTCTCTCTCTCTCTCTCTCTCTCTCTCTCTCTCTCTCTCTCTCTCTCTCTCTCTCTCTCTCTCTCTCTCTCTCTCTCTCTCTCTCTCTCTCTCTCTCTCTCTCTCTCTCTCTCTCTCTCTCTCTCTCTCTCTCTCTCTCTCACTCTCTCTCACTCTCTCTCACTCACTCTCACTCACTCTCTCTCACTCTCTCTCTCTGTCTCCCTGCCCTGGCACCTGGTAGTGTACACCATCACCCCATAGCCAGCCAATCCAACATTACTCTACCCAGAGGCCAAAGTGTTAGGAGAGGTAAATCAGGCTACCCTCTAAGTCTGGCTCCTATAGTATTGTCTTACTGTGTGCTTCTGCTTGCTCTTCGGGGTTCAGGTCGCGTTACTGTGAAGAACTCAGTGCCAACCATTCCTTTCCCAACACTGCATCATCATTCAGAATGCAGCCTATTCTGCCACTACTTGTTACTTGTTCTTGTTCTTTTGCTGATGATCCAAACAGTGTCTACTAAAGCCCATGTGGGCCGGGCGTCCTGAAGATGCAAGATACTAGAATAATACAATTCATCTCAAATAAATCATGTACACAAAGCTGACAATGAGGCTGTAAAGAAACACACACGCTCTAAACGGATTGAAAGAAATATTTGGAGTGAAATAAAGTAGTGAAAAAAAATAGTGTTCCCACGGAAGTTACATCTAAGCACTGCTCTAGGTTGAATAAAAACATCCTGGCTGGAAGATCATTTCCTCAACACACACTTAGTTAGAACACAATAAGCACGAGGTGCACCATGGTGTAGCACAGAGCTCTCTAACCCTGTCCCTGGAGAGATACCCTCCTGTAGGTTTTAACTCCAGCCCTGTTCCTGGAGAGATACCCTCCTGTAGGTTTTAACTCCAACCCTGTCCCTGGAGAGAAACCCTCCTGTAGGTTTTAACTCCAGCCCTGTTCCCGGAGAGCTACCGTCCTGTAAATTTTCACCCCAACCCTAATCTAAGCACATCTGATTCAAATAATTAGTTGGTTGATAAGCTGAAACAGGTTAGTCACAACTGGGGTTGGAGAGAAAACTTACAGGAGGGTAGCTCTCCAGGAACAGAATTGGAGAGCCCTGATTGTAACATGTCTTACCTGGCTGGCTGGATTGACCTGAAGGTGTGGATGTCCAGGTCCAGGGGCTGGGGCATCCCTCAACAGGGCCCTTCTCTGGATGGGCAGCCAGCCCACTCTCACCGGAGTCAGAGAGCTGAGTTTAGCCTGCTCGTTCCCTGGAGCCTGCTTGATTATAGCCCTCTCCCAGCTACCCCTGTGGTCCGGGGCGGAGGACAATCCTGCCCTGAGGGACTCCTGGCTGCCCAGGGAACTGTCACACAGGCTGGGGGTCCCACAAGGGGGAGAGGTCCCTATCCCGGCTGCAGAGAGAGGAGGACGAAGGGAGGCCCTGGTAGTGGTGGCGCAGGCCAGAACCAACAGGTTCCCTGTGAAGGGTTGGCATCGACGCTGTCCTGTCGTAGAAAGGGGCCTGCGCTTGATCTCTCTGCACTCGGTCAGGGTTTCCGAAATATCTCCCGTTCTCCATCCTCTCCAGCTCCCGTAACCATCTGTCTAGATTCTGGCTACCTCCCTCGATGGCGCTCTGCGGGCGAGGGGTACGACCCAAATGAACCGTCTGACGGGGCTCAACCTCTGGGCTGCCAGTGGGGCTTCCTCCAAAATAGTCCCCACTCTGCATCCTCTCCAACTCATGCAGCCACTCGTTCATCTGACGTCTTCCCTCGATGGCGCTCTGCGGCCGAGGGGCACGGGCAGGGGTAAGTCGAGGTGGAGATGGAGGCACCAGCTCTACATCGGGCACTTGGCCAGGACTGCTAACCGGGCTTCCTCCTTTAAAATAGGTCTGACTCTGCACCCTCTCCAACTCCTGCAAACACCCGTCTAGATTCGCGCTCTGTGGCCGAGGAGGGTTACGCCCAGTAAGACCGGTATGTCGGGGAACCACCTCCGCTTCAGACATGAGTCCGTCCCAGTCGGACTGTTCCCCTGATCTCCTCCAACCCGGAGCCTGGCCCCTACGGGCCCCCGGGTGGGCAGATGGCCCACGGAGAGTCATCTCTCTGGGGCTCAGGTAACCAACAGCTCCCCGTCTCCAGTTTCAGCCCCCCCCCCTGGTTCTGGATAATGGTCCTTTACATCAGCTATTAATGAGAAAAGACCCTCTGGCTGGCCGGGTTACCAGGCATGCCAGAAATGTCCGGACAGGAATCAGGATCTACACGGCGGCATGTAGTAGATTCAGATTATTAAGGAGCCATCATACATTTACATGTTAGTCATTTAGCAGACGCTCTTATCCAGAGCCACTTACAGTTAGTGAGTGCATACATTTTTCATACTTGCGCCCCCCGTCATACAGTATGTATCATATAATGTAATCTTGAGTAGGACGCTCCAAGGAACCTGCAGTGGAAATCAACAACTTCCTGGCTGAAGTAAACAACAGCTCACTCTGAAATAATAACAAACACAGCCAGAGATACTAGATACTAATATTTACCACAAGATCTAAAAAGTAAAAGGTACCAAAAAATTAAATATAAACAATTAAACGACTCATCCATCCATATCATCCCTTCCAAGGTATTTATCCATATTATCCATCCATGGTATTCATCCATCCATTCCATTCCATTCCAACTTTCACTTGTTGTTATACTTTCTAGGTCGATCCATCGCTCTGTCCGAGACAGGCAGTCAGGCAGAGAGATGGCTCTTTCTGTGGGATGTTTCTTTACCAAACAAAAGAGTTACAGAGCAGAGAGGCTGGGAGGGAGGGAGGGAGGGAGGGAGGGAGGGAGGGAGGGAGGGAGAAGACAGAGTGAGGAGCGATAGGGTTGGGAGGCAGAGAGGGAGATAGTCAGTAGATATTTTGGTTGATAATTAAGTATAACCTATAGATTAGTTAGACGGGGGGTGCCTAGTCAGTTGCAAAACTGAATGCATTCAACCGAAATGTGTCTTTCGCATTTAACCCAACCCCTCTGAATCAGAGAGGAGCGGGGGGCTGCCTTAGTCAACGTCATCGGCACCCAGCTGTTGGGGGTTTATTGCCTTGCTCAAGGGCAGAACAGCAGATTTTTCCACCTTGCCTGCTCGTGGATTTCCAACCAGCAACCTTTTGGTTACTGGCCCAACACTTTTCACCGCATAGTCTACCTGCCATCCAAACTCACCCCAGTTAATCAATAACTTAGCAAACTCACCTCAGTTAATCAATAACTTAGCAAACTCACCCCAGTTAATCAATAATTTAGCAAACTCGCCCCAGTTAATCAATAACTTAGCAAACTCACCCCAGTTAATCAATAACTTAGCAAACTCACCTCAGTTAATCAATAACTTAGCAAACTCACCCCAGTTAATCAATAACTTAGCAAACTCACCCCAGTTAATCAATAACTTAGCAAACTCACCTCAGTTAATCAATAACTTAGCAAACTCACCCCAGTTAATCAATAACTTAGCAAACTCACCCCAGTTAATCAATAACTTAGCAAACTCACCCCAGTTAATCAATAACTTAGCAAACTCACCCCAGTTAATCAATAACTTAGCAACAACTTAGCCACGCTTCTTATCTGCATCTGTTTCCATCCAGATCTCTAGCCCAGGTCTGCTGATAATACTTCTGTCTCTTCCTCTGATCATGTGGCGTGATGGCTGATGAACCATTGCTATCCTCAAGCCTCTATCCCAGACATGTGATTCCTGCAAGACTGCGTCAGCGTCCCAAACATCACCCCATTCCCTTTATAGTGCACTACCTTTTGACCAGAGCCTTATAGTAGTGGACTATAATGGAAATAGGATGCCATTTGGGAAGCACGCTGTGAGATGAATGGCTCGGTGGGATGCTTGGATAAGTAACTCTGACCCGCATGATGTCACAAGACTTATTTGTGAACAACAGCACCAATAGGCTAGAGGCTATTGCTCCGATGTCTCAGTTATTCTTTGGAAGGAACCATAGAGATAAAACCAATTGCTATGTTTGGAAATATTCAGAGATATTCAGAAATTGTTTTTTTCCTTAATGATTGTCATAATAAACAGACTAGAGAACACATTATAATGCCCTGAATGTGCTTCGGCTTCTCTCCTCTCAGAGAACGACCTCACATCCTCTTCCTGCTTTAAAACAATAGATAGTTAGAGTGTTAGATAGTTGTTTGTTGTCTACGTGTATCACAAGAAGCAACATGTCCTGCAAATAAATACTCATGGACATAATGCCATTGACCTGTGAATAAACAGGCAAATAGGCCTATACAGATTACTGTAACACTGTCTGTCCAGTGCTCCTAGTATTGTCTAATTCTTTATGCAAGTAGCATTATAAATATTGAAATTACTCAATGTAAATTGTACTGTGCTCTTAACACTTAATGTTAACCAAAGCCACTACAAATTGTATTTCAATTAATTATCTGAGACCATGACGTTGTCAAAGTGTAAAGTGTTCATTTGAACAGAATAGAATGACGCTAGACTGGTGTTCCTTCCCTGTAGCTCTCACTCTGAGGGAAAGAGAGAGAGAGAGAGAGAGAGAGAGAGAGAGAGAGACAGAGAGAGAGAGAGAGAGAGAGAGAGAGAGAGAGAGAGAGAGAGAGAGAGAGAGAGAGAGAGAGACAGAGAGAGATAGAGAGAGAGAGAGAGAGAGAGAGAGAGAGAGAGAGAGAGAGAGACAGAGAGACAGAGAGACAGAGAGAGAGAGAGACAGAGAGACAGAGAGAGAGAGAGAGAGAGAGAGAGAGAGAGAGAGAGAGAGAGAGAGAGAGAGAGAGAGACAGAGAGAGAGAGAGACAGAGAGACAGAGAGAGAGAGAGAGAGAGAGAGAGAGAGAGAGAGAGAGAGAGAGAGAGAGAGAGAGAGACAGAGAGACAGAGAGACAGAGAGACAGAGAGAGAGAGAGAGAGAGAGAGAGAGAGAGAGAGAGAGCCTTCCTTCACAAACCTTCCATAACAAAGCCATCACCTACAGAGAGACGAACATGGAGAAGAGTCCCCTAAGCAAGCTGGTCCTGGGGCTCTGTTCACAAACACAAACAGACCCCACAGAGCCCCGGGGCAGCAACACAATTAGACCCAACCAAATCATGAGAAAACAAAAAGATAATTACTTGACACATTGGAAATAATTTACCAAAAAACAGAGCAAACTACAATGCTATTTGGCACTAAACAGAGAGTACACAGTGGCAGAATACCTGACCACTGCGACTGACCCAGTGAGCCATAGCCTTGCTATTGAGGAGGCCACCGTAGGCAGACCTGGCTCTCAAGAGAAGACAGGCTATGTGCACACTGCCGACAAAATGAGGTGGAAACTGAGCTGCACCTCCAAATATATGACCATATTAGAGACACATATTTCCCTCAGATTACAGAGATCCACAAAGAATTCGAAAACAAACCCAATTTTGATAAACTCCCTACTGGGAGAAAACCACAGTATGCCATCACAGCAGCAAGATTTGTGACCGGTTGCCACAAGAAAAGAGCTGTCACGAATTCAGCCGAGGCTGCCCCTCCTCCTTGCTCGGGGCAGGTTTCGGCGTTCGTCGTCACCGGCTTACTAGCCACTACCGCTCCATTTATCATCACTCCATTTGTCTTGTCTTGTCTTGTCAATCACACACACCTGGTAGTCATTCCCTCATTAGTCTGTGTATAAGTGTTCCCTCTGCCCCCCTTGTCCTTTGTGAGTGATTGTTCGTTGTGAGAGTGAGTAGCTCGGTTGAGCTACTCTTTACTTGTGTGCAGCCAAGGTTGATTTTCCCTTGTGCTAGTTTCGTTCTGTTGCTATATGCGCTACATTATTGTACACTGAATAAACTCTTGATTTCTGTGTTTTACCTCCTGCGCCTGACTCCGTCATTCACACCTCATCACAAGGGCAACCAGTGAAGAACAAACACCATTGTAAATACAACCCATATTTATGTTTGTTTATTTTATATATTTTTCCTATTTTGTTGTTCTGTAATTTAAATATAATTTTATTTGGATTTCATGTAATGTACATACATAAAATAGTCCAAATTGGTGAAGTGAAATGAAAAAAATTACTTGTTTCAAAAAATTCTAAAATATAAATAATGGAAAAGTGGTGCGTGCATATGAATTCACCCCCTTTGCTATGAAGCCCCTAAATAAGATCTGGTGCAACCAATTACCAGAGTCTGCAACACCACTAAGCAAGGGGCACCACCAAGCACCATGAAGACCAAGGAGCTCTCCAAACAGGTCAGGGACAAAGTTGTGGAGAAATACAGATCAGGGTTGGGTTATAAAAAAATATCAGAAACTTTGAACATCCCACGGAGCACCATTAAATCCATTATAAAAAAATTGAAAGAATATGGAACCACAACAAACGTTTGGTGTTCGCCAAAAGGCGTGTGGGAGAACTCCCCAAACATATGGAAGAAGGTACTCTGGTCAGATGAGACTAAAATTGAGCTTTTTGGCCATCAAGGAAAATGCTACGTCTGGCGCAAACCCAACACCTCTCACCCCAAGAACATCATCCCCACAGTGAAGCATGGTGGTGGCAGCATCATGCTGTGGGGATGTTTTTCATTGGCAGGGACTGGGAAACTGGTCAGAATTGAAGGAATGGTGAATGGCGCTAAATACAGGGAAATTCTTGAGGGAAACCTGTTTCAGTCTTCCAGAGATTTGAGACTGGGACGGAGGTGCACCTTCCAGCAGGACAATGACCCTAAGCATACTGCTAAAGCAACACTCAAGTGGTTTAAGGGGAAACATTTAAATGTCTTGGAATGGCCTAGTCAAAGCGCAGACCTCAATCCAATTGAGAATCTGTGGTATGACTTAAAGATTGCTGTACACCAGCGGAACCCATCCAATTTGAAGGAGCTGGAGCAGTTTTGCCTTGAAGAATGGGTAAAAATCCCAGTGGCTAGATGTGCCAAACTTATAGAGACATACCCCAAGACACTTGCAGCTGTAATTGTTACAAAAGGTGGCTCTACAAAGTATTGACTTTGGGGGGATGAATAGTTATGCATGCTCAAGTTTTCAGTTTTTTTGTCTTATTTCTTGTTTGTTTCACACTAAAAAATATTTTGCATCTTCAAAGTAGTAGGCATGTTGTGTAAATCAAATGATACAAACCCCCCAAAAATCAATTTTAATTCCAGGTTGTAAGGCAACAAAATAGGAAAAATGCCAAGGGGGGTGAATAATTTCGCAAGCAACTGTATATTCTATTTATTGTGGTAGCACCATTTCACCAGATGATATTTCAGACGTTTCTGGTACATGTAAATGTACTTGGTGAATACAGGTGATTCTGATTCTGAAAGAGACATTCAGAAATGAGTGTTTTTAAATACAGGAAGGGAAAGGTTTCTGTGAAAAGGTATTTGGGCAGATTTGTCAGTAGCATACACATTTAAATAAACATGAGACAGTTTATTGGTGTGCACCTCTTTCCTCTCATTACATTTACATTTACATTATCTCCTCGCTGATGTTGCTCAGTGCTTTGAGCTTTGAGGACATTCCTCCTCTCCTCCCGCTTGTGATCAACATTCCTCCTCTCCTCCCGCTTGTGATCAACATTCCTCCTCTCCTCCCGCTTGTGATCAACATTCCTCCTCTCCTCCCGCTTGTGATCAACATTCCTCCTCTCCTCCCGCTTTGATCACATTCTCCTCTCCTCCCGCTTGTGATCAACATTCCTCCTCTCCTCCCGCTTGTGATCAACATTCCTCCTCTCCTCCCGCTTGTGATCAACATTCCTCCTCTCCTCCCGCTTGTGATCAACATTCCTCCTCTCCTCCCGCTTGTGATCAACATTCCTCCTCTCCTCCCGCTTGTGATCAACATTCCTCCTCTCCTCCCGCTTGTGATCAACATTCCTCCTCTCCTCCCGCTTGTGATCAACATTCCTCCTCTCCTCCCGCTTGTGATCAACATTCCTCCTCTCCTCCCGCTTGTGATCAACATTCCTCCTCTCCTCCCGCTTGTGATCAACATTCCTCCTCTCCTCCCGCTTGTGATCAACATTCCTCCTCTCCTCCCGCTTGTGATCAACATTCCTCCTCTCCTCCCGCTTGTGATCAACATTCCTCCTCTCCTCCCGCTTGTGATCAACATTCCTCCTCTCCTCCCGCTTGTGATCAACATTCCTCCTCTCCTCCCGCTTGTGATCAACATTCCTCCTCTCCTCCCGCTTGTGATCAACATTCCTCCTCTCCTCCCGCTTGTGATCAACATTCCTCCTCTCCTCCCGCTTGTGATCAACATTCCACCACTCCAAACATTCTAAACATCAGGGTATATCTGCTCATTATTAGGAGGGTTGAGAAAGGGACACATAGATAAGGGGACAGGAGGGGAGAGAGAGATGGGGGGAAGAGAGAGGGGGGGGAGAGGGAAGGGGAGAGAGAGAGAGAGATGGAGGAGAGAGAGAGGGGAGAGAGAGAGGAAAGGGGAGAGAGAGAGAGAGAGAGAGAGAGAGAGAGAGAGAGAGAGAGACACCTTCCTATGCCATCAAAAGGAACATAAAATTTGACATACCAATTAGGATCTGGATAAAAATACTTGAATCAGTTATAGAACCCATTGCCCTTTATGGTTTGAGGTCTGGGGTACGCTCACCAACCAAGAATTAAAAAAAATGCATGCAGAATTCTGCTAAAATATCATCTGTGTACAATGTAAAACACCAAATAATGCATGTAGAGCAGAATTTGGCCGATACCCGCAAATTATCAAAAACCTGGAGAAGAGTCCCCTAAGCAAGCTTGTCCTGGGGCTCTGTTCACATTTGTTTATCCATCTCACTTGCTTTGGCAAAGTAAACATATGTTTCCCATGCCTATAAAGCCCCTTGAATTGAATTGAGAGAGAGAGAGAGAGAGAGAGAGAGAGAGAGAGAGAGAGAGAGAGAGAGAGAGAGAGAGAGAGAGGAGAGAGAGAGAGAGAGAGAGAGAGAGAGAGAGAGAGAGAGAGAGAGAGAGAGAGAGAGAGAGAGAGAGACAGAGAGAGAGAGAGAGAGAGAGAGAGAGAGAGAGACAGAGAGAGAGAGACACAGAGAGAGAGAGACACAGAGAGAGAGAGAGAGAGAGAGAGATTTACTGTACATTTTTATTGTTTATTTAACTTCTGTTTACTATCTACTTCACTTGCTTTGGCAATGTTAACATATGTTTCCCATGCCAATAAAGCCCCTTAAATTGAAATTGAGAGAAGGGAAGGGGGACTGTGGAGAAAGGGAGAGCAAGAGAGAGGGGGAGAGTAGACCTTGCTGATATTGAAATGTGCCTTTGAGAAGGTGATTTATTCACAGAAAAGGGCAACCAGAAACAGTACAGGCTTATCTCACTCATGTCTCTGGTAGCCTATATTACATTTTGAAAAGAAAGAAAGAACGGATTTTGGAATTTCCCTTTGGGATCTGTCTTAATCTGCTGGTTTATAATGTCATGTAGGCCTAGGCTTATCAACAGTCTGGACTCTCTGAGGTGGTTGCAGACACGCATATGAATGAATCTGGAGGGAAAGACTAGAATCAGTTGACCTTGAACTATCAAGATTAGCCAGGATACATAGGAGCTACACTTTGGCGTCGGGAAAGACCGTTTTTATTATTACCTGCCCTGCTACACTGAACGCGTATCTTTTTGCCCCCGTTGTTCCCCCCACCATCACTTGCGCATATTAGCTAGTTTATAATCGCGCTTTTTCTCCTGCAATAATTCCACACGCATGGACAAAAACATTCCTGCCCGAATATAACCCGTCTATTATTTATTTATCGGTCTCTATTCTTATGTAAGATGATCCTACATCTCCTATGTATAGAGACAATCCAAGGCCCGTTTGTTTCAGCGTTTTTATCAGCATTTGTTACAGTTTAGTCCTAGACATTTCTGGCTCACTACAACTCAGTAGGAAACACGAAAAACACACAAAGGCGTCGTATTTACTTACAAAGATTTATTGGGAAATACGACGGCAATGTACAAGTATTTTGCAGTTGTTTAGGTCCTCAGTCTAACAAACATTTCAAACTCACGGTAACTTCCTGGTTCTGATCAACTGTTTTCCCACTTAGGATTTAGCTGTGCAATGGTCTTGTAGGCCTAAAGTTTATTCAGCTAAGAATTGTTTGTAAGTCAATTTCCTTTTCGGTTTCGTGTAGGCTACATAGTTTTAGTTTTTTTTAATCATTTATTTACTGTAAATGAACCATTTTGAACGATCATCTAATGAAAAATATGCTGGATATTGAAAGCGATATGGCTAAATATTATAAGGATTATCTCCCTATATATGAATATACATATATCGATAATAGGTCAAATAGGCCTATATGTCAAAATATTTCACATATTGAAATTGTATTTGTAGGCGTACATTTATAGCCCTATCTGGTGGCAATTCTTATAATACATTTGACATTTTGTAAATGTTTGTCATTTAGCAGACACTCGTATCCAGAGCGACTTACAGTAGTAGTGAGTGCATGAATTGTCTTTTTTTCTTCTCCGTACTGTATCAATTAGCAACAATACTACTGGTTGTCGTTGGTCGTATTTAAAAGCTGTTGATACAATGTATTCACAATGACGAAAAGTACACATATCCCATCATTACGTGCACGTGGTTAGTCGATTTATGTTCATATTTAAAGTTAAATTCATTGGCCAACCGTTAAACACAAACACTAGTAAGCCTACTTTGGGAGAAGGATTCGTTCAGTACGATACAGTAACAGAAGTTTACAGTTTTGTCTGAAATTGATATAATCACCAGTGTTGTATGAATAGTTGCATCCTGACATTCCTTGTGACCAGTGGCGGCTGGCCGATAGAGGGCGCTAGGGCGCCGCCCCCTTAAATAAAATTATTAAAAAAAAAAATAATAATAATAATAATAATAATAATAATAAAAACATCAGTATGTCAATATTTGTGTGTTTGAAATATGGAATGCACACAGTAATATGTGTAAGATATGATAGAAAATCATATTCGCAACCTTTCCTCTGCCTGTCAAACGCCTCGTCAGCTCTGGGCGATACAGAAAGTGCCCCGAGGAGGCGGGTCTACGTAGCAGTTAAGCCAATTGCTAATTTAAGATATGAATGTATGACATAAAATGTAGCTAATCAGCGATTTTAATTCGAATCCAAGGAGGGCGATTATTTTATCGCCCCAAGCTCGCCCCTGATAAAATAAGGACCGGGCTCCAGTGGCGCCATTTTTACTAGACGACAATGGCGAGCGCAAACGTTACTCCTCCAAGACCCAACCCTAACTCGGTGAAATCTCTCCTCCAAGATCCGTTTGAGAGGAGAACTTTGTCAGAGAAAGTTCGGGTGAAAGAGCTGGGCCCAGATCAACCTGACCTCTCAATCAGACAGCAGGCTAGCGAGAAAGGGAAGCAGTATATGCGCGGCTTCTCCCGTAGCTGGTACACCAGGAAGGCTTGGCTAGCTGGGTGCACTGATGCTAATGCTTTATTTTGCTTTCCGTGCTTGCTTTTTAAAACGACGGGGTCAAATTCAGCATGGACAGGTACCGGAGTGAGGGATATGAAGCACCTGTCAGAGAAGGTAAAGAAACATGAGAACACCAGGGCACACATGGACAACTCTGTAAAGCTAGCTGTATTAGGAAGGGTGAACATTGCTACGCAGCTGGATGACGGCCACAGGATTGCGGTGAGGAAACACAATGAGGAGGTGGATAAAAACAGGCACATTCTATCCAAAATTATCGATTGTGTGAAGTTCTGTGGGGCTTTTGAGTTGGCCTTGCGTGGGCACGTGGAGACTGACTCCTCGGACAACCCCGGCATTTTCCGGGGCTTAGTGGATTTTGTTGCCTCCCTCGACAGTGTGCTGGAGGAGCACCTGAAGACAGCTACCGTTTTTAAGGGCACGTCAAAGACGATACAGAACGAGCTGTTGGACTGTATGCTGTCAGTGCTTAAGGATTACATCCTGGAGGAAGTAAAGAGTGCTGATTTTATCGCCATTCAAGCTGACGAGACGACTGACGTTTCCACCCACTGCCAGTTGGTGCTTGTGATACGCTACATCGATGCTAAAAGTAACGTCCAAGAGCGTTTTTTCGAGTTCATTTTGATCGAGAACGCAACCGCCGACACCATCGCTACAGCGCTGCTGGAGAGGCTCAGCACCATACTCTCACATGGACAAAAGGCCAAACTTATTGCCCAGGCTTACGACGGAGCAAGTGTGATGAGGGGAGCCACCGGCGGAGTGCAGCGTAAAATAGTGGATGTGTACGAAAATGCGCACTACGTCCACTGCTATGCACATCAGCTGAACCTCATCATGCAGCAGGCTACTTCACGCATCCCCAGGATCGGCACTTTCTTTTCCGACCTTGCAGGATTTTCTGCTTTCTTCTCCAGGTCTCCCAAGCGAACCACCGTGCTTGACGAAGTGGTTGCGCATAGACTCCCCAGAGCCTCTACAACACGGTGGAACTTCCACAGTCGCGCTGTAAACACTGTGTACGAGTACAGGGATGACCTCCTAACGTGTTTCCAGACCATCAGAGACTCTGGGAACTTTGATGCCCCGACTGTCAGAGAGGCGGGGGGCTTTGTGAGGATGCTCGAAGACGAGGCTTTCTGTTTTTTCCTGGCACTGTTCCACAAGATCATGCCAAATGTGGACATGCTTTTCAGCCAGCTGCAGAAGAGGAACATCGACCCTGTCTTCATTAAAGCACTTGTCCAGAGGTTCACAGACAGCATGCTAACAATCAGGTAAATAACTATATTTACTATTGGCTGATAAAGATGTTGTTAGAAAGATGAATAGTTCACTTACAACAGTTTAAAATCCTAAATGTGTCTGGTCATCAAAGTGAGTGATTATCATAGAGCCGTCACAATTATATTTGTTTTAGTATTTTAAAAGGAAAGAGAAGACACAATCAGACGTTGATAATAATGCAGGAAAGTACTATTTTAGTACTTATTTTATTTATTTATTTTACTACACAGTTTGTAATAATTATTCAGGTGTCCACCAGGTCAATTTCTAGAAGAGGCCTAGTTGTTATTGAAGATTAACTTTATTGCTAAGTGCACAGCAGAACAAAATGATGTTGCATCCCTCTCACAAATGTAATAGAAAAAGGCTTTAAAACGTAATAACATCAGTTAATTATGTACATCACAGGTTAAAAGCAGTTACTAGACATAGTTTGTGTGTATATACACACTATCTGTCTGTCTGTCTGTCTGTCTATATATATATATATATATATATATATATATATATATATATATATATATATATATAAAAGTCACTGGTTGTGTGTTGAGGGGGAATTACAGTGAGTTAAGAAGTCTGATTGCAAGTTATCAAATTAAACTTTATTTTTTGGACCCAGGGCCTCAATTCCCTCTTTGTGTGGGGACAGCGCATCTGACGAGCAGCAACAGCCCATCAAGCGACGGAGGATGCTGGGACCAGGAGAACAACAGAGGTTGGCTATAGAGGTAAGTTGTGATGTAATTGTCAGTGTTTCCCCCTAGAACTTTTTTCAGGCCTGGTAGTATGTAGCCAAAACCCTGAACAATCAGCACCTTGGTAATCATATACTTGAGTTGGACATAGGCATGTGTCAGTCAGGATCACTTGCATCAAAATAGCTTAATTGCAAATTAAAGCTGATGATGTATCTTTTACAGGTATGTGATACCATCCTGAGTCATGCCAAAGAGAGGTTCTCCTTCACCCAGCACCTCATCAGCGCAACACTATTGCACGGAGAGTTGTTCCCACAACACAGTGTGAAGTTCCCCGATACAGCGCTTGAAACAACCGTGGAGGCGTACCCCATGTTGAACAAGGCCAAGCTCAAAACCGAACTGTCCCTCATCTATGAGAACAGTGAGTTCAAGGCTTGTAGTGGTGCAGTGCCCCTGTACCAGTTCTTCATGGAGAACAACCTTCAGAGCACTTTCACAGAGACTGCCAGCCTCCTCAAGATCCTCATCACCACACCCATGACAACTGCTGAGTCAGAAAGGTGCTTCTCTACACTGAAAAGGATCAAGACCTTCCTGAGAAACAGCATGACACAGGATCGCCTGAACGCTCTGGCCATGCTCTCCATGGAGAAGAAACTTGTCAGGGACATTCCTGACTTTAATCAAAGGGTCATTGAGAGGTTTGCCACTCAGAAGGACAGACGGGCAAAATTCTTGTACAAATAAGATGACAGACACACACACACAGAGCAGCTCTGGCCGCATGTTTCTTTGTATATAGTTGACCTTAGCATAAAAAATCCAGTTATATATGGTACTCTAGAAAGTCTTAATAGTGTCTTTGCTAATATTACTGTATATATGTTGTTTTGTATCAATAAATTGTTGCAGTTCTGGAGCACATTAACAATTAGTCACATTTAGTATGATCATAAAATACTGTATGCTATTCTTCCAGTCAAAGGTTTGAGTTCATCCACTTGATATCCATTTCTATATTATACATCCTTTTATACAGTGTAAGATTTCCTATAAACTTTATAATAATTTCATGTTATTGTCCACTTTCCACTCTGTTCTGACAGCATGCCTGTTGCGTTGCCTGTTTACTACCAATGGTGAAAAGTTCACTTTAAATGCAAATGAAAGGCTTGGGTTTGTGTAATATGTTTTTGTGTAAGAATGCCTCAACTTTTTAATATTGGCATTAAATAATTACTGAATGTTTCACTGAGCACTGCTGTCCTGCAGTTTGTGTTAAAATATATCGCGATGGTTACAGGAAAAAAAAAGTATGGCACAGCCCCACCGAGAATATTTTTCACCAGCCGCCACTGCTTGTGACCCTTTACATAGCATACTGTTGTAACGCCAAGGTAGTGGGTTCGATCCCCGGGACCACCCATACACAAAAAAAATGTATGCACGCATGACTGTAAGTCGCTTTGGATAAAAGCGTCTGCTAAATGGCATATTATTATTATTATTATTAATTACCTATAGGAAAGTCATATGTTACGTCCCAGTAATATATTACCTATAGGAAAGTCATATGTTACGTCCCAGTAATATATTACCTATAGGAAAGTCATATGTTAAGTCCCAGTAATATATTACCTATAGGAAAGTCATAGGTTAAGTCCCAGTAATATATTGCTATATAGGCCTAATACCCAGTAAATATTTGATATATATACATATATAGTTCCAGTTTATTAGCCTAATGACGCCCATACTTCATCATGATACAAGTGTTTCTGTAGTTAGTTTTCTACCCCCTTGTGGAGCATCCTGTCCTGTCCAGGCTGACTGTCACGGGTGGAAAATGGCCGCTCGGTGTGACTCTATTCACTGACACTGAAAACTCTGAAGTACAGGAAAACTCTACAGTCTGAACTGGAACTATTTAAACAAACGCAACCTCAAGACGGGGGAAGTTTTTTAATTGATAATGTCTCGCTGGGTGCCTACGAAAAAGGAAAAGTATGGAGTCGGTAAGTGTGATAAACTTGCACGCTTTCTCTCTCTCTACTCTCGCTGGTTAGCTTGTCGTGGCTACTTTGCATCCGATTGCACAAGTTTGGGAAGAATGGTGATTAGACTATGAACACTGGTACGCCGACATTCCCACAATATCCTCAAAGGCCTGACGTGATTTTTTTGCAACACATTTGCCTGAATTTAGGAATGCAAAACTTGCATAAAATGTTTTGCTATCAGCAACTGGTTTTGCCTACTAGTTTGCATAAAGCAAAGCGAAGAATCCCTGCCTTTGTGAGCGGACTGCTGTGAACACTGGGAATTGGCAGAGGCGCGCCTAGTTTGCAACATTGTTTCCTGTGTAGTCAGGGCCTGCAAATCGTGCGATTTATACAACGCGTTTGTAACATTGGAACACTTGTTGTTACTTGGTTCAACATATGAGCAGACGTTAATGAGGTACAGAATGGATTTGGTGTCTCAAATGTTTTCAACGTTTGTGTTTCGTTTGGAGTACTGGACGCTGCTCGTTCCCCGTCTCTGTCGTTTATGTGACTTATTCAACGTAGATCTGGCTACAGTAGAACTTAGGGCTATTGTTTTCTGTTTAGTTCAGTTTTCCAAATGGATCCATTTTACAGCGGGTGGTGAAGTTGAATAGCTACGTGTTGATTGACACATTAGCTCTTGGGCGGTATGACCGACGGTTTGGACGTCCTTCCTGTCCCGCCATCATGCCAGCAACTGCTTTAGGTTTTGGCCTGGCTGGGGTTTATTTTGTTATTTTATTTATTTCCCCTTTATTTAACCAGGTAAGAAGCCAGTTGAGAACAAGTTCTCATTTACAACTGCGACCTGGCCAAGATAAAGCAAAGCAGTGCGATAAAAACAACAACACAGAGTTACATATGGGGTAAAACAAAACATAAAGTCAAAAATACAAACAGAAAATATATATACAGTGTGTGCAAATGTAGCAAGTTATGGAGGTAAGGCAATAAATAGGCCATAGTGCAAAATAGTTACAATTAGTATTAACACTGGAATGCTAGATGTGCAAGAGATTATGTGCAAATAGAGATACTGGGGTGCAAAAGAGCAAAACAAATAACAATATGGGGATGAGGTAGTTGGGTGGGCTAATTACAGATGGGCTGTGTACAGGTGCAGTGATCGGTAAGGTGCTCTGACAACTGATGCTTAAAGTTAGTATGGGGTAAACAAAACATAAAGTCAAATACCACAGAAAATATATATATACAGTGTGTGCGAATGTAGTAAGTTATGGAGGTAAGGCAATAAATAGGCCATAGTGCAAAATAATTACAATGTAGTATTAACACTGGAATGATTGATGTGCAGAAGATGTGTCTGCTAAATGGCATATTATTATTATTATTATTATTATTATGTGCAAATAGAGATACTGGGGTGCAAATTAGCAAAATAAATAACAATATGGGGATGAGGTAGTTGGGTGGGCTAATTACAGATGGGCTGTGTACAGGTGCAGTGTTCGGTAAGCTGCTCTGACAACTGATGCTTATCTCCAGCTTCAGAGATTTTTGCAGTTAGTTCCAGTCATTGGCAGCAGAGAACTGGAAGGAATGGCGGCCAAAGGAGGTGTTGGCTTTGGGGATGACCAGTGAGATATACCTGCTGGAGCGCAGACTACGGGTGGGTGCTGCTATGATGACCAGTGAGCTAAGATAAGGCTGGGATTTGCCTAGCAGTGATTTATAGATGACCTGGAGCCAGTGGGTTTGGCGACGAATATGTAGTGAGGACCAGCCAACAAGAGCGTACAGGTCACAGTGGTGGGTAGTATATGGGGCTTTGGTGACAAAACAGATGGCACTGTGATAGACTACATCCAATTTGCTGAGTAGAGTGTTTGAGGCTATTTTGTAAATGACATCGCCGAAGTCAAGGATCGGTAGGATAGTCAGTTTAACGAGGGCATGTTTGGCAGCATGAGTGAAGGAGGCTTTGTTGTGAAATAGGAAGCCAATTCTAGATTTAACTTTTGATTGGAGATGCTCAATGTGAGTCTGGAAGGAGAGTTTACAGTCTAACCAGACACCTAGGTATTTGTAGTTGTCCATATACTCTAGGTCAGACCCGCCGAGAGTAGTGATTCTAGTCGGGCGGGCGGGTGGGTGCAAGCAGCGTTTGATTGAAGAGCATGCATTTAGTTTTACTAGTGTTTAAGAGCAGTTGGAGGCTACGGAAGGAGTGTTGTATGGCGTTGAAGCTCGTTTGGAGGTTTAACACAGTGTCCAATGAAGGGCCAGATGTTTACAAAATGGTGTCGTCTGTGTAGAGGTGGATCTGAGAGTCACCAGCAGCAAGAGCGACATCATTGATATACACAGAGAAAAGAGTCGGCCCGAGAATTGAACCCTGTGGCACCCCCATAGAGACTGCCAGAGGTCCAGACAACAGGCCCTCCGATTTGACACATTGAACTCTATCTGAGAAGTAGTTGGTGAACCAGGCGAGGCAGTCATTTGAGAAACCAAGGCTATTTAGTCTGCCAATAAGAATGCAGTGGTTGACAGAGTCGAAAGCCTTGGCCAGGTCGATGAAGACGGCTGCACAGAACTGTCTATTATCGATCGCGGTTATAATATAATTTAGGACCTTGAGCGTGGCTGAGGTGCACCCATGACCAGCTCGGAAACCGGATTGCATAGCGGAGAAGGTACGGTTGGATTCGAAATGGTCGGTGATCTGTTTGTTAACTTGGCTTTCAAAAACTTTTGAAAGGCAGGGCAGGATGGATATAGGTCTGTAACAGTTTGGATCTAGAGGCTGCTAATTTTAGAAAGAAAGGGTCCAGATTGTCTAGCCCAGATGATTTTATGGGTCCAGATTTTGCAGCTCTTTCAGAACATCAGCTGTCTGAATTTGTGTGAAGGAGAAGCGGTGGGGGGCATGGGCAAGTTGCAGCGGAGGGTGCAGAGCTGGTGGCCGGTGGTTCCAGCTGGTAGCCAGGTGGAAAGCATGGCCAGCCGTAGCAAAATGCTTGTTGAAATTCTCGATTATTGTAGATTTATCGGTGGTGATAGTGTTTCCTAGCCTCAGTGCAGTGGGCAGCTGGGAGGAAGTGGTCTTATTCTCCATGGACTTTACAGTGTCCCAAAACTTTTTGGAGTTAGTGCTACAGGATGCACATTTCTGTTTGAAACAGCTAGCCTTTGCTTTCCTAACTGCTTATGTATATTGGTTCCTAACTTCCCTGAAAAGTTGCATATCGCGGGGGCTATTCGATGCTAATGCAGTATGCCACAGGATGTTTTTGTGCTGGTCAAGGGCAGTCAAGTCTGAGGAGAACCAGGGGCTATATCTGTTCTTAGTTCTGAATTTTTTGAATGGGGCATGCTTATTTAAGATTGAGAGGAAAGCACTTTTAAAGAACAACCAGGCATCCTCTACTGACGGAATGAGATCGATATCCATCCAGGATACCTGGGCCAGGTCAATTAGGATGGCATGCTCACTAAAGTGTTATAGGGAGCGTTTGACAGTGATGAGGGGTGGTCGTTTGACCGCAGACCCGTTACGGACGCAGGCAATAAGGCAGTGATCGCTGAGATCCTGGTTGAAGACAGCGGAGGTGTATTTAGAGAGTAAGTTAGTCAGGATGATATCTATGAGGGTGCCCATGTTTACGGATTTAGGGTTGTACCTGGTAGGTTCCTTGATAATTTGTGTGAGATTGAGGGCATCTAGTTTGGATTGTAGGATGGCTGGGGTGTTAAGCATTATCCCAGTTTAGGTCACCAAGCAGTACGAACTCTGAGGATAGATGGGGGGAAATCAATTCACATATGGTGTCCAGGGCACAGCTGGGGGCTGAGGGGGGGTCTGTAGCAAGCGGCAACAGTGAGAGACTTATTTCTGGAAAGGTGGATTTTTAGAAGTAGAAGCTCAAACTGTTTGGGCACAGACCTGGATAGTATGATAGAGCTCTGCAGGCTATCTCTACAGTAGATTGTAACTCCACCCCCTTTGGCAGTTCTATCTAGACGGAAAATGTTGTAGTTGGGGATGGACATTTCTGAATTTTTGGTGGCCTTCCTAAGCCAGGATTCAGACACTGCTAGAATATCAGGGTTGGCGGAGTGTGCTAATGCAGTGAATAACTCAAACTTAGGAAGGAGGCTTCTGATGTTAACATGCAATAAGCCAAGGCTTTTACGGTTACAGAAGTCAAAAAATGATAGCGCCTGGGGAATAGGAGTGATACTGGGGGCTGCAGGGCCTGGGTTAGCCTCTACATCACCAGAGGAACAGAGGAGGACTAGAATAAGGATACGGCTAAAGGTCTTCTAGTGCGTTGAGTACAGAGAATAAAGGGGGCAGTTCTCCGGGCGTTGTAGAATAGATTCAGGGCATTCTGTACAGACAAGGATATGGAAGGATGTGAGTACAGTGGAGGTAAACCTAAGCGTTGGGTAACAATGAAAGAGAGAGCATCACTGGAGGCACCGATTGAGCTGGTCTCCGCGTGTATGGGGGGTGGAACAAAGGAGCTATTTGAGGCAGTTTGAGAGGGACTTGGGGCTCTACAGTGAAATTGTATAATATGAACTAACTGGAACAGCAATAGGCAAGGCATATTGACATGGGAGAGAGGCATAAAGCAATCACAGGTGTTATTCGAGAGAGCTAAGACAACAACTGGTAATGGCGATGAAAGTTTGGGCTGAGGCTAAACAGATAAAACAGGACAGGGTACCGTGTAAAGGAACAGTCCAGCAGGCATCAGCTGTGCAGCTGAACGATCATAAGGTCCAGTGAACAGCAATGTGAGTCCGAGAGCAGTTCGAATTGGTGCTACAGCACAGGCGATCAGGAAGCACGGCTGTTGAATTGCGTGTGCTAGCGGGCCGGGGCTAGCAGATGGATCTTCGTGGTCGTCGCAATGGGAAGCCTGTTGAAACCACAGACGTTTACGTCGGCAGACCAGTCGTGATGGATCGGCGGGGCTCCGTGTCGACACTAGGAGGTCCCGTCCGGTTGACAGAGAGGTAGATAGCCGGGAGATGGGCCTGACTCGAGGCTACCTCAAGGCTGATTAGCCAACCACAACAGCCATTCGGTTGCAGCTAGCTAGTTGCGATGATCCGGTGTTAAAGGTCCAGTGATGCAGTGATTCAGGCAGAAAATCCGATATGTTCTGGGTCGATAACGCGCTGTGCAGCCTGGCCGATAATACTCCAGGCTAGAGCTGGCTGGTAGGTAGTGCAGGCCACGGACAATGGTGAAAAAAACCCTGCTAACGGTGGCTAATAGCAAGTAGCTAGTTAGCTGGCTACTCCCGTCCGGTAGACAGAGAGGTAGATAGCCGGGATATGGGCCTGGCTTGAGGCTAGCTCAAGGTTAACTGGTGCTTGCCTCGGGGGCAGTGGTGATTAGCCAACAGCAACATCCATTCGGTTGCGGCTAGCTGGTTGCGATCCGGTGTTAAGGTCCAGTGATTCAGTTATTCCGGCAGAAAATCCGATGTTCTGGGTGAAATACCGCTAACGGTGGCTAATAGCAAGTAGCTAGTTAGCTGGCTAGCTAGTTTCAACTGGAGATTCTAGATAAAAGGTAAGTAAATAATAGAATCCCGTTCCACATTGAGTGAGGCGGGTTGCAGGAAAGTATATTTAGTAGAAGGATGAAAAGTGTGATAGGGGAATATATACAACGAAATACAAAAAAAAAAGAAAAACAGGCTATTTACACGGACACACAAGAGCACACGACCGCACTGCTACGCCATCTTGGGCATTCATTGTAGTGGCCATATTCACTCTCACTCTGTGTTTTATTGGTAACACTTTGCATTTAGTTGCTCATATATATATATATATATATTTTTTTTTTTTTCAGGATCACTTTATTCGCCAAGTACATTTACCCATACCCGGAATTGGACTTGGTGAATAGGTGCTGCCAGCAATAGACAATGTAGAAACAGAGCACAGTAACATCGTTGTTGTTATGCCTAGGCTACATAAGCTGTTATAGGCTACTGTTAGTAGTCTAAATACTTTGTAATTGCATAGTGATTAAGTAAATATCCATACACTGTAGTTAGGACTTTTTTCAACTGATTTTAAGATAATAGTTTCAAATATTGATACATTTCTCCAGAGAGATTAGTGAACACTCAACAAGGCCTTCTGATTAGTCGGGGAGATCAGAGAACACTCAACAAGACCTTCTGATGAGTCAGGGAGATCAGAGAACACTAAGGGGCACTATAAAAGCCGCATTGCGGAAAATGCAAATAGAATCACGGAATCCAGACATTAACACTGAATTCACCAATACATAAAATGTTTTATTGAACTTAGTAGAAAATCAAAAGTCTGCTGGTTTTAGTTTTTTTCTTCCTTTCAGTTAAGACCTAGACAACCAGGTGAGGGGAGTTCCTTACTAAGACCTAGACAACCAGGTGAGGGGAGTTCCTTACTAAGACCTAGACAACCAGGTGAGGGGAGTTCCTTACTAAGACCTAGACAACCAGGTGAGGGGAGTTCCTTACTAAGACCTAGACAACCAGGTGAGGGGAGTTCCTTACTAAGACGTAGACAACCAGGTGAGGGGAATTCCTTACTAAGACCTGGACAACCAGGTGAGGGGAATTCCTTACTAATCAGTGACCTTAATTCATCCATCAAGTACTAGGGAGGAGAGAAAACCGTCAGACACTAGGCCCTCCGTGGAATGAGTATAGGGTGCCATTTGGGACGCTGCCATTATGTCAATTGTTACAAACACATTACATCATTAGCGAAACTGGGTGTGGTCTAATCTGAAGTACGTCAGACAGACAGACAGACAGACAGACATTACGCTCTGGGAAAGATGGCCGTCAACTATTTCTGAAATAATGCAGAGACTCATGGAGGGCCTAGCCAAAGATTATCTATATATTGACAATGTATTGGATTGTCTGCTCGAACAATGGGAATAAGTGTCTGCAAAGATGGAAGGCAGGCGGCAGGAGCAGGTGGAAACATTCTAGCGAATGAGAGGGCAGATACGCATGTAACCAACGGGCACAACTACGATTATAAAATATTTTTTCTCAATGATGCCACGGATGCCACTTTATTTCAGTACATTCATAACAACCTAAACATTCTGAAACTTCTATTCAATCGAATAAGCCTCACTTAGAATTTCTTTGTATTTTTATGTTGACCGAATTCGAGATTTTCTCATTGACCTCCACACAAAAAATCTCCACTTGATCTGCTTCCTGCTTTATTCTTGGGCTGAAAGATTTTGGAGGGAAGTCAGACCTCTTGCTTCACCTCTTCCTCTCTGGTCTAGTTGGTGTAGGAGTAGAAATACCAAAACATACTATAAATGACTGATTGTACAAGTCAACAGCAACACATGCATTTGGGTCTCACCATTACAGGGCTCCTATCCACAGGAATAATTCTACAGTAATGAGAACAATGTCATGTAAAGTGCAGGGCCCGTTGTCACTGTAGGCTCTGTCTTAACATTGTCATGTAAAGTGCAGGGCCCATTGTCAGTGTAGGCTCTGTCTTAACCTTCATCAAGGTTCCCTATTGTTATAGTTTCAGGTAGATTGAGGAAGTGGGGAGATGGTAAAACCATGAATGGCCATCATCAGTGCAGTAAAACACAGGTTCCCATATAATGTGAAAGCATTGTTTCTACTGTTATAGAATGCTTAGTTCCCTTCCTGCAGGGAGGACTTGACTTCACCGTGTCCCTTCCTGCAGGGAGGACTTGACCTCACTGTGTCCCTTCCTGCAGGGAGGACTTGACTTCACCGTGTCCCTTCCTGCAGGGAGGACTTGACTTCACCGTGTCCCTTCCTGCAGGGAGGACTTGAGCTCACCGTGTCCCTTCCTGCAGGGAGGACTTGACTTCACCGTGTCCCTTCCTACAGGGAGGACTTGAGCTCACTGTGTCCCTTCCCTTGTTGCTCAGGGCAACCAAAGTTACACTTGACCACCTCTGGTTTCCATAACTTAGTGCTTTCCTCTTGGCACAGCTTTGTCATTGCACTTTTAATACTCCACCGACTACTGTTCCTCATGGACAATTCAAACCAACTAGGTGGATGTCTTCGGGAGAGTTGCCTTTCCTTTATTCCTCACGCCCTCTCGCATCCTTCTCAAAACCCTTTGGATCATATGGTCAGAGGTCCTTCATCATCACTGCATCATGTTCTCACTGGCTCTCTCCCAAGCTTCATAATGTTCTCACTGGCTCTCTCCCAAGCTTCATAATGTTCTCACTGGCTCTCTCCCAAGCTTCATCACCACTGCATCATGTTCTCACTGGCTCTCTCCCAAGCTTCATAATGTTCTCACTGGCTCTCTCCCAAGCTTCATAATGTTCTCACTGGCTCTCTCCCAAGCTTCATCACCACTGCATCATGTTCTCACTGGCTCTCTCCCAAGCTTCATCATGTTCTCACTGGCTCTCTCCCAAGCTTCATCATGTTCTCACTGGCTCTCTCCCAAGCTTCATCGCCACTGCATCATGTTCTCACTGGCTCTCTCCCAAGCTTCATCATGTTCTCACTGGCTCTCTCCCCGAGGCCCTGAATTAGAAACCTGGCCTGACTGAGATGGGATACCTTTAGCTTTTACCTTTAGCTTTTCTGCAGATATGCCAGTTGACTGACTTTATCTTGGAAAATAAACATCTTCGATAAGAGCTTTAGACGTTGGAGTTTGTAGTGTAGTGTGGCTTGGAACTGTCATCCCTTTACTCGTAGAAATACCCAGCATCTGATCTCACAAGAGGCGGAGACTGAAAACCTATTTTATTTTTCTCCTACGTTCTCTTCCTCATACTCATGAGGATCATAGCTTGCCTTGAGGCCAGAAGCTGGACTTCCTTGAACGTCTCGAATTCCACAGTAGAATGTTTAGAATGCCTATCTGTTAATGCTGAGGAGCACATCAACCAATCAGAAACGCCACCAGAAGCTCTCCTTCAGGGTCCCCTTTATAATAGTACACTGCACAGGTTCACATGAAGGTTGCACTTACCAACCAATTAGTCATATCTGTATACCTTTCACAGCTCCAATTCAAATGAGGTATGGATGAACGTCCGGCCCTGACCTGTTTCTGTTCACAAAGCATAACGACGTGAGACCAATCCAATGATCAAAGGGTCGGACGTTCATTCAAAATCAATTTGCTGCTGACCCTGAGTTAATTCCATTACACACTTCCTTTTGTTGTTAGAATGTCGACAAACCCTGCGTTAAATCAAATGGAATCGGAGTAGTTTAAATGCATGTTTCCTTCTCAAGGCAAGACGGAGATCTGATTGAAAAGGGCCTGGGGGAGTCATTGTTTTTCTGCATGATGTTTCCTCGTCCATCGTGTGATGATGAATTAATTTGAAATCCCCTTTTGATTATCATTTTGAAGTGTTGTAAATACTGGATGATTATTATATACTATATGAAGTCTAGAATGCAGACAGACAGATGGAGAGAGAGAGATGCTCTGAATATAGAATGCAGACAGACAGATGGAGAGAGAGAGATGCTCTGAATCTAGAATGCAGACAGACAGATGGAGAGAGAGATGCTCTGAATCTAGAATGCAGACAGACAGTTGGAGAGAGAGAGATGCTCTGAATCTAGAATGCAGACAGACAGATGGAGAGAGATGCTCTGAATCTAGAATGCAGACAGACAGTTGGAGAGAGAGAGATGCTCTGAATCTAGAAAGCAGACAGACAGATGGAGAGAGAGATGCTCTGAATCTAGAATGCAGACAGACAGTTGGAGAGAGAGAGATGCTCTGAATCTAGAAAGCAGACAGACAGATGGAGAGAGAGATGCTCTGAATCTAGAATGCAGACAGACAGATGGAGAGAGAGAGATACTCTGAATCTAGAATGCAGACAGACAGATGGAGAGAGAGATACTCTGAATCTAGAATGCAGACAGATGGAGAGAGAGAGATGCTCTGAATCTAGAATGCAGACAGACAGTTGGAGAGAGAGAGAGATGCTCTGAGTCTAGAATGCAGACAGACAGATGGAGAGAGAGAGAGATGCTCTGAATCTAGAATGCAGACAGACAGATGGAGAAAGAGAGATTTGCTCTGAGTCTAGAATGCAGACAGACGGAGAGAGATGCTCTGAATCTAGAATGCAGACAGACAGATGGAGAAAGAGAGATATGCTCTGAGTCTAGAAAGCAGACAGACAGATTGGGATTAAAGGAATACTGTTGATAAACAGTGATATTCTCTGGTTGAACATGTATTTTTTTTGTTGAGACTGGAGTACAGACAATGGTATAAGGGCCACACACATCCCTACAGAACATGTGGATAAGGGCCACACACATCCCTACAGAACATGTGGATAAGGGCCACACACATCCCTACAGAACATGTGGATAAGGGCCACACACATCCCTACAGAACATGTGGATAAGGGCCACACACATCCCTACAGAACATGTGGATAAGGGCCACACACATCCCTACAGAACACGTGGATAAGGGCCACACACATCCCTACAGAACATGTGGATAAGGGCCACACACATCCCTACAGAACATGTGGATAAGGGCCACACACATCCCTACAGAACATGTGGAATGTGGATGTTCCTCTGTGTCGTTCCACACTGCCCAGCAGCAGAACAGCTCTGTTCCTCTGTGTCGTTCCGCACTGCCCAGCAGCAGAACACCTCTGTTCCTCTGTGTCGTTCCGCACTGCCCAGCAGCAGAACAGCTCTGTTCCTCTGTGTCGTTCCACACTGCCCAGCAGCAGAACACCTCTGTTCCTCTGTGTCGTTCCACACTGCCCAGCAGCAGAACACCTCTGTTCCTCTGTGTCGTTCCACACTGCCCAGCAGCAGAACAGCTCTGTTCCTCTGTGTCGTTCCACACTGCCCAGCAGCAGAACACCTCTGTTCCTCTGTGTCGTTCCACACTGCCCAGCAGCAGAACAGCTCTGTTCCTCTGTGTCGTTCCACACTGCCCAGCAGCAGAACAGCTCTGTTCCTCTGTGTCGTTCCACACTGCCCAGCAGCAAGAACAGCTCTGTTCCTCTGTGTCGTTCCACACTGCCCAGCAGCAGAACACCTCTGTTCCTCTGTGTCGTTCCACACTGCCCAGCAGCAGAACAGCTCTGTTCCTCTGTGTCGTTCCACACTGCCCAGCAGCAGAACACCTCTGTTCCTCTGTGTCGTTCCACACTGCCCAGCAGCAGAACAGCTCTGTTCCTCTGTGTCGTTCCACACTGCCCAGCAGCAGAACACCTCTGTTCCTCTGTGTCGTTCCACACTGCCCAGCAGCAAGAACAGCTCTGTTCCTCTGTGTCGTTCCACACTGCCCAGCAGCAGAACACCTCTGTTCCTCTGTGTCGTTCCGCACTGCCCAGCAGCAGAACACCTCTGTTCCTCTGTGTCGTTCCGCACTGCCCAGCAGCAGAACAGCTCTGTTCCTCTGTGTCGTTCCACACTGCCCAGCAGCAGAACACCTCTGTTCCTCTGTGTCGTTCCGCACTGCCCAGCAGCAGAACACCTCTGTTCCTCTGTGTCGTTCCGCACTGCCCAGCAGCAGAACAGCTCTGTTCCTCTGTGTCGTTCCGCACTGCCCAGCAGCAGAACACCTCTGTTCCTCTGTGTCGTTCCGCACTGCCCAGCAGCAGAACAGCTCTGTTCCTCTGTGTCGTTCCGCACTGCCCAGCAGCAGAACACCTCTGTTCCGCACTGCCCAGCAGCAGAACAGCTATGTTCCTCTGTGTCGTTCCGCACTGCCCAGCAGCAGAACAGCTCTGTTCCTCTGTGTCGTTCCACACTGCCCAGCAGCAGAACAGCTCTGTTCCTCTGTGTCGTTCCACACTGCCCAGCAGCAGAACAGCTCTGTTCCTCTGTGTCGTTCCACACTGCCCAGCAGCAGAACAGCTCTGTTCCTCTGTGTCATTCCACACTGCCCAGCAGCAGAACAGCTCTGTTCCTCTGTGTCGTTCCACACTGCCCAGCAGCAGAACACCTCTGTTCCTCTGTCGTTCCACACTGCCCAGCAGCAAGAACAGCTCTGTTCCTCTGTGTCGTTCCACACTGCCCAGCAGCAGAACAGCTCTGTTCCTCTGTGTCGTTCCACACTGCCCAGCAGCAGAACGGCTCTGTTCCTCTGTGTCGTTCCACACTGCCCAGCAGCAGAACGGCTCTGTTCCTCTGTGTCGTTCCACACTGCCCAGCAGCAGAACGGCTCTGTTCCTCTGTGTCGTTCCACACTGCCCAGCAGCAGAACAGCTCTGTTCCTCTGTGTCGTTCCACACTGCCCAGCAGCAGAACAGCTCTGTTCCTCTGTGTCGTTCCACACTGCCCAGCAGCAGAACAGCTCTGTTCCTCTGTGTCGTTCCACACTGCCCAGCAGCAGAACACCTCTGTTCCTCTGTGTCGTTCCACACTGCCCAGCAGCAGAACAGCTCTGCGCAACAGACGCAAATCAAACATCAGGTTTGCGTTCCTTTGGGTCCTTGAAAATAGCTTTATAAAACCCCTGTATTATTATTCGGTACTAGCTATAGTTCTGTTATCATAACGGTCAGTGGACTTGTGTGTGTGTTTGTGTGGTCTTGAGGAAGCTGTGTTTGTGTTAGTCATGCCACTGAGTGCAGCCTTGGCTACTCTTAGCTTCAGACCTTGGGCACAACAAATCAATAAGAAAACAACTTCCAACAACTACTACCTGCTGACTTCATAACTCTCGCTGGATTTGGATGTGGTCGGTCGTGAGGAGTCTGGTTTTGTTTGTCTGACCAGCGCAGCTTTGGCCACTCTCTCTGTTTTTTAAACAAATAAATAACCCCTAAACTACACACTTCATAAGTCTAACTGGACATGTATGTAATCGTGAGGAGGGAGGCTGTTTGCCTTGGCTCCTGGCTCTCAGCTGTAGACCTGTAATGTTGCCAGAATCAGACGGATAAGGAAATGCCACTTCCTGTAGTTGGTGTGGTTCCTTCCCCCCACATGGGACCTCTACAGCTGCACTTCCAGTTCTAGAGCCCAGGCAGGGACAAGACAACGGCTCTGTTTCCCTGTCTGCCTCCCAAATGGCATCCTGTTCCCTACATACTGCCCTACCTTTGACCAAATCCTTATGGGCCCTGGTCAAAAGTAGTGCACTATATAGTGAATATGGTGTCATTTGGTACTCAACCCTTTACTAACACACCTATCCTACCCATTCCTGGTCCTATCCTACCCATGAAATCAAATCAAATTTTATTTGCCACATGCGCCGAGTACAACCTTACAGTGAAATGCTGACTTACAAGACCTTAACCAACAATGCCGTTTTAAGAAAATAAGTGTTGAGTAAAAAATAATTAAAGAGCAGCAGTATAATAAAATAACAGTACAGAGTCAATGTGCGGGGGCACCGGTTAATCGAGGTAATTGAGCAGTTGCCATACCAGGCGGTGATGCAACCAGTCAGGATGCTCTCAATGGTACAGCTATATAACTTTTGAGGATCTGAGGACCCATACCAAATCTTTTCAGTCTCCTGAGGAGGAATAGGCTTTGTCGTGCCCTCTTCACGACTGTCTTGGTGAGTTTGGACCATGATAGTTCGTTGGTGATGTGGACACCAAGGAACTTGAAGCTCTCAACCTGTTCCACTACAGCCCCGTCGACGAGAATCGGTCCTCTTCTTTTTGCTGTCGTCCACAATCATCTCCTTTGTCTTGATCACTTTGAGGGAGAGGTTGTTATCCTGGGACCACAAGGCCAGGTCTCTGACCTCCTCCCTATAGGCTGTCTCATTGTTGTCAGTGATCAGGCCTACCACTGTTGTGTCGTCTGCAAACTTAATGATGGTGTTGGAGTCATGCCTGGCCATGCAGTCATGGGTGAACAGGGAGTACAGGAGGGGACTGAGCACGCACCCCTGAGGGGCCCCCGTGTTGAGGATCAGTGTGGCAGATGTGTTGTTACCTACCCTTACCACCTGGGGGCGTCCCGTCAGGATGTCCAGGATCCAGTTTCAGAGGGAGGTGTTTAGTCCCATGGTCCTTAGCTTAGTGATGAGCTTTGAGGGCACTATGGTGTTGAACGCTGAGCTGTAGTCAATGAATAGCATTCTCATGTACAGTGGGGAAAAAAAGTATTTAGTCAGCCACCAATTGTGCAAGTTCTCCCACTTAAAAAGATGAGAGAGGCCTGTAATTTTCATCATAGGTACACGTCAACTATGACAGACAAAATGGGGGGGAAAAATCCAGAAAATCACATTGTAGGATTTTTTATGAATTTATTTGCAAATTAAGGTGGAAAATAAGTATTTGGTCAATAACAAAAGTTTCTCAATACTTTGTTATATACCCTTTGTTGGCAATGACACAGGTCAAACGTTTTCTGTATGTCTTCACTAGGTTTTCACACACTGTTGCTGGTATTTTGGCCCATTCCTCCATGCAGATCTCCTCTACAGCAGTGATGTTTTGGGTGCTGTCGCTGGGCAACACAGACTTTCAACTCCCTCCAAAGATTTTCTATGGGGTTGAGATCTGGAGACTGGCTAGGCCACTCCAGGACCTTGAAATGCTTCTTACGAAGCCACTCCTTCGTTGCCCGGGCGGTGTGTTTGGGATCATTGTCATGCTGAAAGACCCAGCCACGTTTCATCTTCAATGCCCTTGCTGATGGAAGGAGGTTTTCACTCAAAATCTCACGATACATGGCCCCATTCATTCTTTCCTTTACACGGATCAGTCGTCCTGGTCCCTTTGCAGAAAAACAGCCCCAAAGCATGATGTTTCCACCCCCATGCTTCACAGTAGGTATGGTGTTCTTTGGATGCAACTCAGCATTCTTTGTCCTCCAAACACGACGAGTTGAGTTTTTACCAAAAAGTTCTATTTTGGTTTCATCTGACCATATGACATTCTCCCAATCCTCTTCTGGATCATCCAAATGCACTCTAGCAAACTTCATACGGGCATGGACATGTACTGGCTTAAGCAGGGGGACACGTCTGGCACTGCAGGATTTGAGTCCCTGGCGGTGTAGTGTGTTACTGATGGTAGGCTTTGTTACTTTGGAACCGTGTGGTTCTGGGATTTTTGCTCACCATTCTTGTGATCATTTTGACCCCACAGGGTGAGATCTTGCGTGGAGCCCCAGATCGAGGGAGATCATCAGTGGTCTTGTATGTCTTCCATTTCCTAATAATTGCTCCCACAGTTGATTTCTTCAAACCAAGCTGCTTACCTATTGCAGATTCAGTCTTCCCAGCCTGGTGCAGGTCTACAATTCTGTTTCTGGTGTCCTTTGACAGCTCTTTGGTCTTGGCCATAGTGGAGTTTGGAGTGTGACTATTTGAGGTTGTGGACAGGTGTCTTTTATACTGATAACAAGTTCAAACAGGTGCCATTAATACAGGTAACGAGTGGAGGACAGAGGAGCCTTTTAAAGAAGAAGTTACAGGTCTGTGAGAGCCAGAAATCTTGCTTGTTTGTAGGTGACCAAATACTTATTTTCCACCATAATTTGCAAATAAATTCATAAAAAATCCTACAATGTGATTTTCTGGAAGTTTTTTTCTCATTTTGTCTGTTATAGTTGACGTGTACCTATGATGAAAATTACAGGCCTCTCTCATCTTTTTAAGTGGGAGAACTTGCACAATTGGTGGCTGACTAAATACTTTTTTTCCCCACTGTAGGTGTTCCTCAAGTCCAGGTGGGAAAGGGCAGTGTGGAGTGCAATAGAGATTGCATCATCTGTGGATCTGTTGAGGCAGTATGCAAATTGGAGTGGGTCTAGGGTTTCTGTGATGATGTGAGCTCTGACCAGCCTTTCAAAGCACTTCATGGCTACAGACGTGAGTGCTACGGGTTGGTAGTCATTTAGGCAGGTTATCTTTAGTGTTCTTGGGCACAGGGACTATGGTGGTCTGCTTGAAACATTGGTATTACAGACTCAGTCAGGGACATGTTGAAAATGCCAGTTGGTCAGCGCATGCTCGGAGTACACATCCTGGTAATCCGTTTGGCCTTGTGAATGTTGACCTGCTTAAAAGTCTTACTCACATCGGCTAGGGAGAGCGTGATCACATAGTCATCCGGAACAGCTGATGCTCTCATGCATGCTTCAGTGTTGCTTGCCTTGATGCGAGCATAGAAGTGATTTAGCTCGACTGGTATGCTCGTGTCACTTGTTTACAAATATACACAGACCTCCACCCCTTGTCTTACCGGAGTCAGTCGTTCTATCCTGCCGATGTAGCGTATATCCCGCCAGCTGTATGTTATCCATGTCGTCGTTCAGCCACGACTTGGTGAAACATGAGATATTCCATTTTTAATGTCCCGTTGGTAGGATATTCTTGATATTAGGTTGTCCATTTTGTTTTCCAATGATTGTACGTTGGCTAATAGGATTGATGGAAGAGGCAGATTACTCGCTTGCCGTCGGATCCTTACAAGGCACCCCGACCTACGTCCACGATATCTCCGTCTCTTTCTCATGCGAATGACAGGGATTTGGGCCTTGTCGGGTGTCTGTAGAATATCCTTTGTGTCTGATATCCAGAAGCTCTTTTTGGTTATAAGAGACGATGGCAGAAACATTATGTATAGAATAAACTACAAATAACGCGAAAATACACACATAATAGTACAATTGGTTAGAGGGCCGTAAAACGGCAGCCATCTCCTCCGGCGCCATCTTGCCTGGTCCTGTCCCACCCAGGCCCGGTCCTGTCCCACCCAGGCCTGGTCCTTATCTGAAGTGTGGTTGGCTATGATTAGAATGAAGCAGGAATCAGACATGATGACCTTGTTGGATTGTCTCATAGAATGGCAGACCTATTGGACAGCAATGTCTAGTCAGGACCTTTCGTAACGATAACTTTAATAAATATACCTTTTTATTAATGCTTAAATGTTTACACATAATGAAATACGTATTTATTAATAGTTTGTAAATCCTTTTTAATGCTTGTTTGTGAAAGTTATTATAAACTATGTAGTTGACAGGACTTTTTCCATCGTGGCACACTGTAGTTGGGAGGAGTAGGCTACACACTAAACAGTAAATGTGTCTCCCGCCCCCGCTCTGCCCCGCTCTATCCCACTCTGTCCCGCTCTGCCCCGCTCTGCCCCGCTCTGCCCCGCTCTGTCCCACTCTGCCCCGCTCTGACCCGCTCTGACCCGCTCTGACCCGCTCTGACCCGCTCTGCCCAGCCTAGCAACAGTTTGTGACCGAATCCCCCACCCTATACTCAACAAAACCATCACATAGCCTACATACCCACCCACACCCACAACTCTGCTTTCTCTTAAGCTAACAAATATGGTTTCAATTAAACCACTGGGTTCAATCACACAGACTGCTTCATGTAGTGTTTCTATTAAACCACTGGGTTCAATCACACAGACTGCTACATGTAGTGTTTCCATTAAACCACTGGGTTCAATCACACAGACTGCTTCATGTAGTGTTTCCATTAAACCACTGGGCTCAATCACACAGACTGCTACATGTAGTGTTTCTATTAAACCACTGGGTTCAATCACACAGACTGCTACATGTAGTGTTTCAATTAAACCACTGGGCTCAATCACACAGACTGCTACATGTAGTGTTTCTATTAAACCACTGGGCTCAATCACACAGACTGCTACATGTAGTGTTTCAATTAAACCACTGGGTTCAATCACACAGACTGCTGCATGTAGTGTTTCTATTAAACCACTGGGCTCAATCACACAGACTGCTACATGTAGTGTTTCTATTAAACCACTGGGCTCAATCACACAGACTGCTACATGTAGTGTTTCTATTAAACCACTGGGCTCAATCACACAGACTGCTACATGTAGTGTTTCAATTAAACCACTGGGTTCAATCACACAGACTGCTGCATGTAGTGTTTCAATTAAACCACTGGGCTCAATCACACAGACTGCTGCATGTAGTGTTTCAATTCAACCACTGGGCTCAATCACACAGACTGCTACATGTAGTGTTTCAATTCAACCACTGGGCTCAATCACACAGACTGCTACATGTAGTGTTTCTTCCCTAGTTTGACATTCTAGACCTTGCACTGTCTCTCTTCAGTAACACAGCTGTTTGGTGTGAATGGATATTATAGGACCAGTCCCAAATGGCAACATATTCCCTATATAGTGCACTACTTTTGACCAAGGCCCCATAGTGCTCTGGTCCAAAGTAGTGCACTAAATGAGGAATAGGGGTGCCATTTGGGACGGACTCAAGAGAAAGAAAAACAGGAGACAGTGAACCAAGGTCAGTCAATAGTTAAATGAGTCATTGTTTTAATCAGCCTGCCAGTTTGTATGGCAGCAGGGTCGTTGTTGGGTAATTCATTCAGGAACTGTCTCTGGAAACCAACACAGTCACAGCGTTATGGGGAGAACGTCGCCATTGGTGGATGTTAGTCACTTTTAGGCTCCTGTGGTCCCGAATGGTACTATATATATATATAGAGAGAGAGAGAGAGAGAGAGAGAGAGAGAGAGAGAGAGAGAGAGAGAGAGAGAGAGAGAGAGAGAGAGAGAGAGAGAGAGAGAGAGAGAGAGAGAGAGAGAGAGAGAGAGAGAGAGAGAGAGAGAGAGAGAGAGAGAGAGAGAGAGAGAGAGAGAGAGAGAGAGAGAGAGAGAGAGAGAGAGAGAGAGAGAGAGAGAGAGAGAGAGAGAGAGAGAGAGAGAGAGAGAGAGAGAGAGAGAGAGAGAGAGAGAGAGAGAGAGAGAGAGAGAGAGAGAGAGAGAGAGAGAGAGAGAGAGAGAGAGAGAGAGAGAGAGAGAGAGAGAGAGAGAGAGAGAGAGAGAGAGAGAGAGAGAGAGAGAGAGAGAGAGACTCTTTTGTATGCAGGATGATGTCACAGAGGAGAGAAACTTCATCCAGCTGAACTGACAACTGGAAACAAAATGCTTTTATTAGAGAGGGAGGGATGCTGAGAGGGAGGGATGCTGAGAGCAGTGGGTGAATAACAAGAAGAATGGACAGTTTTCCTGTGAAGGAGGATAAAACATTTGTAATCAGTCTCAGCTCGGTCTGTGTTAAAGCCAGAAGGTGTTTCTGATCTGCTGCTTGGCTTCTGCATAAAGAGAAGTGTGCACCCCCAAATGGCACCCTGTTGCCAATATAGTGCACTACTTTTAAACAAGGAATAGGATGCCGTATGGGACGTAGCCTACTCTAAGGGCACTAGCAGAAATTGTCTGCTTGTGGTTGAGGTGGACGGTGAGAATAAAACTCTGGGTATTGTCACAGAGCAGAGATATCTGTATTTATTTACTGAACCACACATCCTTCCTCTGGTCGGGTGGGGCATAGGCCTACCGGTATGTCATTCTGTTTATATACCAGGAAACATCGTCATCGCCCTCGTGTCCTATTCTTTCTCATTTACATTTAGGGTTATTTAGCAGACACTTATCCATAGAGACGTACAGTTAGTGCATTCAACTAGGGTAAGATAAACAACCACATATCATAGAATACATATCACAGTCATAGAATACATATCAGTCATAGAATACATATCACAGTCATAGAATACATATCACAGCCATAGAATACATATCACAGTCATAGAATACATATCAGCCATAGAATACATATCACAGCCATAGAATACATATCACAGCCATAGAATACATATCACAGCCATAGAATACATATCACAGCCATAGAATACATATCACAGTCATAGAATACATATCACAGCCATAGAATACATATCACAGTCATAGAATACATATCAGTCATAGAATACATATCACAGCCATAGAATACATATCACAGCCATAGAATACATATCAGTCATAGAATACATACAGTGGGGAAAAAAAGTATTTAGTCAGCCACCAATTGTGCAAGTTCTCCCACTTAAAAAGATGAGAGGGGCCTGTAATTTTCATCATAGGTACACGTCAACTATGACAGACAAAATGAGGAAAAAAATTCCAGAAAATCACATTGTAGGATTTTTTATGAATTTATTTGCAAATTATGGTGGAAAATAAGTATTTGGTCAATAACAAAAGTTTCTCAATACTTTGTTATATACCCTTTGTTGGCAATGACACAGGTCAAACATTTTCTGTAAGTCTTCACAAGGTTTTCACACACTGTTGCTGGTATTTTGGCCCATTCCTCCATGCAGATCTCCTCTAGAGCAGTGATGTTTTGGGGCTGTCGCTGGGCAACACGGACTTTCAACTCCCTCCAAAGATTTTCTATGGGGTTGAGATCTGGAGACTGGCTAGGCCACTCCAGGACCTTGAAATGCTTCTTACGAAGCCACTCATTCGTTGCCCGGGCGGTGTGTTTGGGATCATTGTCATGCTGAAAGACCCAGCCACGTTTCATCTTCAATGCCCTTGCTGATGGAAGGAGGTTTTCACTCAAAATCTCACGATACATGGCCCCATTTATTCGTTCCTTTACACGGATCAGTCGTCCTGGTCCCTTTGCAGAAAAACAGCCCCAAAGCATGATGTTTCCACCCCCATGCTTCACAGTAGGTATGGTGTTCTTTGGATGCAACTCAGCATTCTTTGTCCTCCAAACACGACGAGTTGAGTTTTTACCAACAAGTTCTATTTTGGTTTCATCTGACCATATGACATTCTCCCAATCCTCTTCTGGATCATCCAAATGCACTCTAGCAAACTTCAGACGGGCCTGGACATGTACTGGCTTAAGCAGGGGGACATGTCTCGCACTGCAGGATTTGAGTCCCTGGCGGCGTAGTGTGTTACTGATGGTAGGCTTTGTTACTTTGGTCCCAGCTCTCTGCAGGTCATTCACTAGGTCCCCCCGTGTGGTTCTGGGATTTTTGCTCACCGTTCTTGTGATCATTTTGACCCCACAGGGTGAGATCTTGCGTGGAGCCCCAGATCGAGGGAGATTATCAGTGGTCTTGTATGTCTTCCATTTCCTAATAATTGCTCCCACAGTTGATTTCTTCAAACCAAGCTGCTTACCTATTGCAGATTCAGTCTTCTCAGCCTGGTGCAGGTCTACAATTTTGTTTCTGGTGTCCTTTGACAGCTCTTTGTTCTTGGCCATAGTGGAGTTTGGAGTGTGACTGTTTGAGGTTGTGAACAGGTGTCTTTTATACTGATAACAAGTTCAAACAGGTGCCATTAATACAGGTAACGAGTGGAGGACAGAGGAGCCTCTTAAAGAAGAAGTTACAGGTCTGTGAGAGACAGAAATCTTGCTTGTTTGTAGGTGACCAAATACTTATTTTCCACCATAATTTGCAAATAAATTCATAAAAATTCCTACAATGTGATTTTCTGGATTTTTTTTCTCAATTTGTCTGTCATAGTTGACGTGTACCTATGATGAAAATGACAGGCCTCTCTCATCTTTTTAAGTGGGAGAACTTGCACAATTGGTGGCTGACTAAATACTTTTTTCCCCCACTGTATCAGTCATAGAATACATATCACAGCCATAGAATACATATCACAGCCATAGAATATATATCACAGTCATAGAATACATATAATAATAATAATAATAATAATATCACAGTCATAGAATACATATCACAGCCATAGAATATATATCAGTCATAGAATATATATCACAGTCATAGAATACATATCACAGCCATAGAATATATATCAGTCATAGAATACATATCACAGCCATAGAATACATATCAGTCATAGAATATATATCAGTCATATAATATGTATAGAATACATATCACTCATAGAATACATATCGCAGTCTTAGAATACATATAGAATACATATCACAGTCTTAGAATACATATCGCAGTCTTAGAATATATATCAGTCATATAATATATATCACATATCAGTCATAGAATACAGGTATTCCTAAATGTTTTGTACTCAGTGTGCATATCATAGTCATAAGTCCTAGGTTTTTCGATGTTCACCTTCACACTAAGTTCTTTGGTACCATTCTATCAATCTGCTTTAGCTCATGTAGAGAGAGTAGACTGTTCCATTAGGCTGAAGCAGAGAGATTCTTTCAGTCTCCCACCTGTGGCCTGGACCGGTCTGCCTGACATTTTCTAACGTTATGAATACTATGTTGTCAGTCAGTGAGTGAGTGAGGGCCTCATGCTGCCTCTGTATTGTTTCATACACACACACACAGACACACACACACACTACACAATGCAGAACACCTTCCTCTTTCTGGTCAGTCGCTACTGTTTAGAAGAGGCCTGGTTACCAGCATGAAAGCTACTTATAGCCTCTCTGTTGTCTTTTTAGACTACTGACTGATCACCTGACCTCTACCTTTCTGTCCCTGAACCTGCTCATAGTTTAGTACTTGGAGGTGGAAGCTTCTTCTATTGTCCCTGTTTGCTTCTTCAGAGGCACAACTTGACCAGACTATCCAAGTACATATTTTGTATTTTGAAAGAATGAGATTACTGTTGTTTGCTAAGATTTGTTATTACATTATTACGACACAGGAGCCTCATCCGACCATCTGACGGTCATTAGATCGTTGTTGTATCTGTCGTCTAAACTTCACCCATCACAACCCACTTCTCTCTGTAGAGGGGGACGGACATTGTCATGATTCTCTTTTTGAAAAGTGAATGATGAGGAAAGAGAATGGGGCTTCGCTTTGTTGCATCATTACTTTAACAATCTACTGTATCTGTTGATGGCCTGCTGTGTGGGCCAGATGCTTTATTTAATCAGAGCTAAAGTGATCCACTCCGTGCTCTATTTCCTCCAATGGCTGAGGCTCAAATGACACCCTATTCCCTGATCAAAAGTGCACTACTTTTAAACCGTGGCCCATTTTTTAAAGTAGGGAATAGGGTGCGATTTGGGACGTCAACCATTGGCTCCCCACTGAGTGTCAGTCTAATTTAAAGAGAGGAGAAGGTTAAGTGGCCATGGCAGTAGGAGGACAGTCTACCCTGTAGGGAGTGGCTCTGTCTCACTCATCATGGACTAACGGCTTTGGAACATGACGCTCTGTCCCTGCCTAACTGCCTGACAACTGCTTAATGTCTTCGATTGGTCCTTTTACTCTGAGTAAAGCCTTGTTCTAGTAGGGATGGATGGAGAGAGAGGGAGTCTTCAGAGAGCTTAGATGAGGTGTTGGGACAAATCTTCAGTTTTAACTATGACATGAAAAACGTTTCAGGCAGTACTGTTGTGGGAAATACTTGACACAACGTATTGGTTGTGAGTTTTTCCGCCCGCGTGACTGTGTGCGGTCGTCAGTGGCACCTTGTGAAATGTGGACATGTATCATTTCTGACACACATTGATACTTGGCCAGGCCTCTAGCCCCCCCCCCCCCCTCTCTATGGGTTGACCATCAGGCCAAGCCTCTGTCTATTGTCTAAGACTGGGAGGCCTGCTGGGCTGGATACACTGACAGGACAGATGGCCAGTGGATAATGCACAGGCCATGTCAACCCTGACACAATGGGTCATTTAGAATCTATTTTACCTTTAGATTTAAAGGCTGCATGGAATGGGCCCAAAAAAATCAAATTGCGATTTTTCTTACCAAATATTTGCGATTTGAATTGCTGTCTAGATCAAAACACTTGGAGTGAACTGGAAATATAATGACTTCTATCAAGATGCAAAGTGGAAAGCGGCATCATTCTTGTTTTAGAACAGTTAACCAAACCAACTGGAAGGATGTTGAAATTACAGATTGTCCAGCCCTATAATAAAGGCCCAATCTGAAATTTAAACAGGCTGACCCTTTTTCTAGTTGCTTTGGTTAACTGAGGGATGGGGCTGATGAAATGTAACCAAACCACTCTCATATTATTCATCAACAGTCATTTTGCCTATTGTTTTATGAAACTGGAAGAATGTGAACATCAGACCCCCGTAAAATCCCTTCCAACAACAACCAGGTGACTAGATGATGAATACCACACCTCAGGGGGGATTTGGATGATGTGCCCGCTAATATACAAATGGATTTCATCTTTCATTCATTGGTCACCTTTATGACACTGTATTGGACCTGGTAGGTGAGGTGGCTGTCATGGCGGGTCTGTGACCGGCCGGGCCGGGCCTGGCGTTGGGGTGCAGTGTGCAGAGAGAGAGATGGCCATTCAGTTCTGCTGGCTTTTGATGAAATGGTCTTTTTGTGTGCGTGTGTGCCACAGATAAATACTTGATGAAGTCAGAGCGCCGCAGAGACAACTGGGAAGGGAAGGGGTGGGGGGGGAGATTTACATTTCTGGGACTGCCAGCTCTGTTGTGTTATGATCATTCAAAATGAATGTGCATCTCTTAAGCTGGAGATCTGTCAAGACACGTCTAAATGAATGTCATCTCTAAGATGGAGATCTGTCAAGACACGTCTAGCTCTTTTTTTCCCCCACTAGATTTGTCTCACCTGATTTTGTATTTGTAATCAATATTCCAATTTTCTAGCTCCCCCCAAAAGAGAGTATGCAGTGTTTGTCACACAGTTGTCAGAGCACCTTACCGATCACTGCACCTGTACACAGCCCATCTGAAATTAGCCCACCCAACAACCTCATCCCTATATTGTTATTTAATTTGCTCTTTTGCACCCCAGTATCTCTATTTGCACATAATCTCTTGCACATCTAGCATTCCAGTGTTAATACTATTGTAATTATTCTGCACTATAGCCTATTTATTGCCTTACCTCCATAACTTGCTACATTTGCACACACTGTATATATATTTTCTGTTGTATTTCTGACTTTATGTTTTTTTTACCCCATATGTAACTCTGTGTTGTTTTTGTTGCACTACTTTGCTTTGTCTTGGCCAGGTCGCAGTTGTAAATGAGAACCTGTTCTCAACTGGCTTACCTGGTTAAATAAAGGTGAAATAAAAAAATAAAATAAATAAATAGCAATACAATGCCTGAAATGATATTTTACCAAAAATGTTAAGCTAATTTCAATTTAGCCCACCCTAGACTCTTGAAATATGCATGATGATCAAGAAACCAAATTTGATGTAATCTTTGAAAACACCATCCCAGA
This sequence comes from Coregonus ussuriensis, assembly GCA_031479575.1. Lineage (NCBI taxonomy): Eukaryota > Metazoa > Chordata > Actinopteri > Salmoniformes > Salmonidae > Coregonus > Coregonus ussuriensis. Next base: position 105,603,686 of record CM062473.1, on the reverse strand, counting down.
GATGTTGTGTACCATTATAGCCTGACAGAGATGTTGTGTACCATATAGCCTGACAGAGATGTTGTGTACCATATAGCCTGACAGAGATGTTGTGTACCATTATAGCCTGACAGAGATGTTGTGTACCATATAGCCTGACAGAGATGTTGTGTACCATATAGCCTGACAGAGATGTTGTGTACCATATAGCCTGACAGAGATGTTGTGTACCATATAGCCTGACAGAGATGTTGTGTACCATATAGCCTGACAGAGATGTTGTGTACCATTATAGCCTGACAGAGATGTTGTGTACCATATAGCCTGACAGAGATGTTGTGTACCATATAGCCTGACAGAGATGTTGTGTACCATATAGCCTGACAGAGATGTTGTGTACCATATAGCCTGACAGATATGTTGTGTACCATTATAGCCTGACAGATATGTTGTGTACCATTATAGCCTGACAGAGATGTTGTGTACCATATAGCCTGACAGAGATGTTGTGTACCATTATAGCCTGACAGAGATGTTGTGTGATATTGGAAGCTAGGTCATAACCTGGGCAGTCTGCGATTGATACATACATTTCTGGGGGGGTTAATTGATTATTTAAAAGTCCAAGTTAACATTTTTTAATTTAAATTGGTGGTGTACCAGCTAAATAGCAAAAGCCTTCAAATGCCGCCTCCAGCTAGACTGTGAAAGCCTTCCAATGCCTCCTTCACCTTGTTTTCGTAAGAGGTGTTGACAAGCTGACTGTACCGAGCTGTCTGTTTAAACTACTATCTCACACAGCTTGGAAACCCATGCATACCCGACAAGAAATGCCACCAGAGGTCTCTTCACAGCCTCCAAGTCCAGAACAGACTATGGGAGGTGCACAGCACTACATAGAGCCATGACTACATGGAACTCTATTCCACATCAGGTAACTGATGCAAGCAGTAGAATCACATTTAAAAAACAGGTAAAAATACACCTTATGGAACAACGGGGACTGTGAAGAGACACACACAAGGGTATAGACACATGCATACACACACATTGTGATATTGTTGTATGGTGGTATTAAACAGTTTGTATTGTAGATATGTAGTGGTGTAATAATGTCATATGATGTACTGTTTTATATTTAGTTTTATATGTAATGTAAGTGCTTTTAATATGTTTGGACCCCAGGAAGAGTAGCTGCTGACTTGGCAGGAACTAATGGGGATCCATAATAAACCCCAGGAAGAGTAGCTGCTGACTTGACAGGAACTAATGGGGATCCATAATAAACCCCAGGAAGAGTAGCTGCTGCCTTGGCAGGAACTAATGGGGATCCATAATAAACCCCAGGAAGAGTAGCTGCTGCCTTGGCAGGAACTAATGGGGATCCATAATAAACCCCAGGAAGAGTAGCTGCTACCTTGGCAGGAACTAATGGGGATCCATAATAAATAGAAATACAAATACCTAGCCTGTGAAATCCTTCCAATGCCTCCTTCACCTAGCCTGTGAAATCCTTCCAATGCCTCCTTCACCTAGCCTGTGAAATCCTTCCAATGCCTCCTTCACCTAGCCTGTGAAATCCTTCCAATGCCTCCTTCACCTAGCCTGTGAAATCCTTCCAATGCCTCCTTCACCTAGCCTGTGAAATCCTTCAAAGGCCTCCTTCACCTAGCCTGTGAAATCCTTCCAATGCCTCCTTCACCTAGCCTGTGAAAACCTTCCAATATCTCCTTCACCTAGCCTGTGAAAACCTTCCAATGCCTTCTTCACCTAGCCTGTGAAAACCTTCCAATGCCTCCTTCACCTAGCCTGTGAAATCCTTCCAATGCCTCCTTCACCTAGCCTGTGAAATCCTTCCAATGCCTTCTTCACCTAGCCTGTGAAATCCTTCCAATGCCTTCTTCACCTAGCCTGTGAAAACCTTCCAAAGCAATAATGAAACCAGATTAATTAATTGCTGTGGCTAATTTACTACCAATATTACTAATCAAATACCAAAATAGGGAATGATGCTCCTGCTCTCTTTTCACATAAGGTGTCGTAAACAAAGTTGTTAGTGTTGATTACATATTGGAATGGTTTGTCTTTAACAAAATAAAGCATAAACCCCTTTTTTTATACCAACAAGATGAGGATGAATATGCATCTTGTTGTTCTAAATCGTATATTATTGATGCATTCCTTCTGTGGGAAACAGTCCGTGACCCACCTCAAACAACATGCCTGCTGCCCAGTAGTGACTCTATAATACCAGTGTGGTTTCCACAGTGGGGATTCCACATTGGGGAATTCTCCCTCCGTTACCATGCTCCAGACTCCACCCTATGGAACTATTTTCAACATGAATAAGGGGAATTCTCCCTCCGTTACCATACTCCTGACTCCACCCTATGGAACTATTTTTCAACATGAATAAGGGGAATTCTCCCTCCGTTACCATACTCCTGACTCCACCCTATGGAACTATTTTTCTACATGAATAAGGGGAATTTTCCCTCCGTTACCATACTCCTGACTCCACCCTATGGAACTATTTTTCAACATGAATAAGGGGAATTCTCCCTCCGTTACCATGCTCCAGACTCCACCCTATGGAACTATTTTTCAACATGAATAAGGGGAATTCTCCCTCCGTTACCATACTCCTGACTCCACCCTATGGAACTATTTTTCAACATGAATAAGGGGAATTCTCCCTCCGTTACCATGCTCCAGACTCCACCCTATGGATGATGCTTCTCATTAGCCATGCTTTAGATTTTCCAGAACTGTATGGGAGGATGCTACTATTCTCTCTAGTCTTGCTTGCCAGACTTCTGGCGCTCCACCCATGAGACATGGTATCTGTGGGAACACTAGCCCAGCCTACTCTCTCTCTCCAAGAGATTTAGGAAATATTGCTGTTCCTGTTCACTATGCAGCTATTCTCCTCTTAGTCATTATGTCTGTCTGAGGAAAGCCCCCCACATTAATGTCCGCTGCTCGTCTGTCTGGTCTCTGGAGACTGTTAACTAGCTAGCCTCCCAGTCCTGCGTTGGCGTTTATCAGACTGTTAACTAGCTAGCCTCCCAGTCCTGCGTTGGCGTTTATCAGACTGTTAACTAGCTAGCCTCCCAGTCCTGCGTTGGCGTTTATCAGACTGTTAACTAGCTAGCCTCCCAGTCCTGCGTTGGCGTTTATCAGAGGCACGGCAGGAAGCAGACTGGCCTTACATCATAAACACATGACCGTGTCTGTGTGTCTACGAGACGTCGTACTGATCCAAGATGCGCACGCACGCACACCGCGTACACGTCTGAGGCAGACGAGACGCTTCACTTTCTGACTCTTGTCTCAATATCTCTCTGACTCTTGTCTCAATATCTCTCTGACTCCCTGTATCAGATCGATCTCTGACTCTTGTCTCAGTCCGAAGGTTGATCGCAGCCTTGAATTCTGTCTCTTGAGGGTCTGACTTTGCCAAAATCCATAGTATGAAGACTTGGCCCTTTTTAGTATGTTAATCCCACCCTGTTGTTGTGTCGGGTTGCATTTTACTTGGCTGATCTGGTACAGACCTTTATTGAACTTTCCTTTCTTGCAACAAGTGGATCTTAAATGGAGGTTAAAACTTGCTGAGTCGGAGTCAATGAACTAAACACTGCACATAGCTCAATATAATTATCTTAGAACTCCTATGATGATGTTGTGGTACAGTCTGGTTAATTAACAGGATATACCTTGCTGTGGAATAGCCTGGCTAATTAACAGGATACACCTTGCTGTGGAATAGCCTGGCTAATTAACAGGATACACCTTGCTGTGGAATAGCCTGGCTAATTAACAGGATACACCTTGCTGTGGAATAGCCTGGCTAATTAACAGGATACACCTTGCTGTGGAATAGCCTGGCTAATTAACAGGATACACCTTGCTGTGGAATAGCCTGGCTAATTAACAGGATACACCTTGCTGTGGAATAGCCTGGCTAATTAACAGGATACACCTTGCTGTGGAATAGCCTGGCTAATTAACAGGATACACCTTGCTGTGGAATAGCCTGGCTAATTAACAGGATACACCTTGCTGTGGAATAGCCTGGCTAATTAACAGGATACACCTTGCTGTGGAATAGCCTGGCTAATTAACAGGATACACCTTGCTGTGGAATAGCCTGGCTAATTAACAGGATACACCTTGCTGTGGAATAGCCTGGCTAATTAACAGGATACACCTTGCTGTGGAATAGCCTTGCTAATCTGAATGGATTCAGCCAAATACTTCCATTTACTCCTAGGACGCATTCCAAATGGAACCCTATGCCCTGGCTTCAGTAGTGCACTATGTAGGGAATAGGGTGCCATGTGTGAGGCATCCCTAGTAGTGTGTGTAGTGGTGTGGAAAGCTGATCATTAATTAACCAGATAACTTCTGACCCGGAACTCTGACTACACATGAACTGTAGATAAAATATGACAGGAAACAGCAAAGTTAGGACTGGGAACTTCACATAGCATAGGAGTAGCAAAGTTAGGACTGGGAACTTAGCATAGGAGTAGCAAAGTTAGGACTGGGAACTTAGCATAGGAGTAGTAAAGTTAGGACTGGGAACTTAGCATAGGAGTAGCAAAGTTAGGACTGGGAACTTAGCATAGGAGTAGTAAAGTTAGGACTGGGAACTCTAGCATAGGAGTAGTAAAGTTAGGACTGGGAACTTAGCATAGGAGTAGTAAAGTTAGGACTGGGAACTTAGCATAGGAGTAGTAAAGTTAGGACTGGGAACTTAGCATAGGAGTAGTAAAGTTAGGCCTGGGAACTTAGCATAGGAGTAGTAAAGTTAGGACTGGGAACTTAGCATAGGAGTAGTAAAGTTAGGACTGGGAACTTAGCATAGGAGTAGTAAAGTTAGGACTGGGAACTTCACATAGCATAGGAGTAGCAAAGTTAGGCCTGGGAACTTCACATAGCATAGGAGTAGCAAAGTTAGGACTGGGAACTTAGCATAGGAGTAGCAAAGTTAGGACTGGGAACTTCACAAAGCATAGGAGTAGCAAAGTTAGGACTGGGAACTTCACATAGCATAGGAGTAGTAAAGTTAGGACTGGGAACTTCACATAGCATAGGAGTAGCAAAGTTAGGACTGGGAACTTAGCATAGGAGTAGTAAAGTTAGGCCTGGGAACTTAGCATAGGAGTAGTAAAGTTAGGACTGGGAACTTCACATAGCATAGGAGTAGGCAAAGTTAGGACTGGGAACTTAGCATAGGAGTAGCAAAGTTAGGACTGGGAACTTCACATAGCATAGGAGTAGCAAAGTTAGGACTGGGAACTTCACATAGCATAGGAGTAGTAAAGTTAGGATTGGGAACTTTGTAGCATAAGATCAAAGATTCTATACACAGTAGCTTGATAGAGAACAAAAAAGAGGAGTGAAGTTATGGTTTTAATTTAGCGTAACTTTAAGATTCTAGTTAACTCCTCGCCATCCTGTCTGTCGTTTCAGTTTTTTGATTGCAAAACTCAGCCAGGTGCATCAGTCAGTAAGTGAGTTGGAGAATTAGCTGCAGATTGACAGGGTTTTCTAAAAGTACTTCTACCCACCGCATCAGAGACTATGGAGCAGCTCAGTCTCTCAGCAGGGACAAACCCCTCCATTACTGTTCTGGCACCGTCCCAACCACGTGCACAGAATCAACACCTGAGGTTGCGTCCCAAATGGCACAGTAGTGCACGAATATAGGGAATATGGTGCCATTTTAGGACGAATCCTGAGACGTTACCGTGTAATGGCAAAGACCGTGCTCTCCGAAGAACCAGGTTGTGTCTGTCTGCTATCTGCCGTCTCTACCCTCTGTGCTTTAGGGAACAACGGGTTCAAATTAAGAAAATGACTCGGGCTTTTCATTTCAGAACACATACAGTAACCAAAGGAATGGGTTTTATTGGACACGGTGGGCTGCGTCCCAAATGGTAACCTCCCTATTACTGTCTGCACTACACTTGATCAGAGGCCGCCCCGTGGGCCCTAGGCAAAAGTAGTGTGCTATATATGGAATATAGGGTGCCATTTGGGTCCCGGGTGGCTCAGTTGGTAGAGCGTGGCGCTTGCAACGCCGGGGTTGTGGGTTGGATTCCCACGGGGGGACCAGTACGGGGGTGAAAAAGTACAAAAATGTAGCCGCTCACTAACTGTAAATCGCTGTAGATGAGAGCGTCTGCTAAAATATACAAATGTAGAATATATACCGTAGACGGGGTCTTTGGAAAGAGCCACAAGATGGTGTTTGGCTTGCTAATTTAGTATCTAGTTACCTATGTAACTAAGTGGTTAGCTTCTTCCGAAATCAAGCGTAGCTTTTTAACAGCAGAGAATCCCCTCCTGGATCAAGATCCTTGCAGGCTAATGTTTGTTTTGTGCGTGCTGCAAACTGTGAGTAGCATTTTTTAGTTACTTTTATAGTTTAGGTCAGAAATTGTCCAAAATGTTCTCAATGCGCTCATTAGCATTTAGTTAGCATTCTCGATGGGATTTAACATGTTAGCATTGCTAACCTTCGGATTCCAGAGGCTGTGGGTTTAGAAAATAGCACCCCTTGTGTTCAGTGCCGGTATTCATGAATATCCTTGTAAGGCACAAGGTCGGTATGAAGGATGACAATCTGGATACCGGCCTAGTCAGAACCCAGTAGTTGGGGACTTGGCACTTGAACTCCCTCTTTCTCCTCCTCCTCCTCTTTCTCCTCCTCCTCTTTTTCCTTCTCCTCCTCCTCCTCCTCCTCCTCCTCTTTCTCCTCCTCCTCTTTTTCCTTCTCCTCCGCCTCCTCCTCTTTCTCCTCCTCCTCCTCCTCTTTCTCCTCCTCCTCCTCTTTTTCTTTCTCCTCCTCCTCCTCATTCTCCTCCTCCTCCTCTTTCTCCTCCTCCTCATTCTCCTTCTCCTCCTCTTTCTCCTCCTTCTCCTCCTCCTCCTCTTTCTCCTCCTCCTCCTCTTTCTCCTCCTCCTCATCCTCCTCCTCCTCCTCTTTCTCCTCCTCCCCTCCTCCTCCTCTTTCTCCTCCTCCTCCTCATTCTCCTTCTCCTCCTCTTTCTGCTCCTCCTCCTCTTTCTCCTCTTTCTCCTCCTCATCCTCTTTCTCCTCCTCTTTCTCCTCCTCCTCTTTCTCCTCCTTCTCCTCCTCTTTCTCCTCCTCCTCCTCTTTCTCATCCTTCTCCTCTTTCTCATCCTTCTCCTCTTTCTCCTCCTCCTCCTCCTCCTCCTCCTCTTCCTCCTCCTCCACCTCTCACCTTCTTTACTTTTCTGTTGTCCTTCACTACATTAGTGTTCTGGAAGACATTTTGTTTTGTTGACCAGTTCACCTCTCTACTCTGTCCCAGTCTCTTGCACCTGCCTTGGCGCTACACTGTCAGTGCATTAATGGGCTGCTGGAGCTGATAGAGTTGAAGACTATTTTCTCTTTCAGTTGATCAGATATTTTCTCTGGCTAGCCAGAGCCCTGCGGCGGTGCTTTGGAGAAGTGGAAAAGGACCTCCTATTGCTGAAACCCAGTCACAGTGAGATATCTGGCAGGGAATTCTCTCACTCTCGTTCTTGCTCTCACTCTCCCTCCCACCAGGTGTAAAACAATCATTATTATGTATCAGCGAGTGAGTTAGAGACGGTTAGAGCTGGGTTTATTTAAGGGAGTTTGGTCTGTGTGTGTTCGTCAGAAAGCTTTGTGCTGTGATGGTTAGAGCTGGGTTTATTTAAGGGAGTTTGGTCTGTGTGTGTTGGTGAGAAAGCTTTGTGCTGTGATGGTTAGAGCTGGTTTATTTAAGGGAGTTTGGTCTGTGTGTGTTGGTGAGAAAGCTTTGTGCTGTGATGGTTAGAGCTGGTTTATTTAAGGGAGTTTGGTCTGTGTGTGTTCGTGAGAAAGCTTTGTGCTGTGATGGTAGAGATGGGTTTATTTAAGGGAGTTTGGTCTGTGTGTGTTGGTGAGAAAGCTTTGTGCTGTGATGGTTAGAGCTGGTTTATTTAAGGGAGTTTGGTCTGTGTGTGTTCGTGAGAAAGCTTTGTGCTGTGATGGTAGAGCTGGTTTATTTAAGGGAGTTTGGTCTGTGTGTGTTCGTGAGAAAGCTTTGTGCTGTGATGGTTAGAGCTGGTTTATTTAAGGGAGTTTGGTCTGTGTGTGTTCGTGAGAAAGCTTTGTGCTGTGATGGTTAGAGCTGGGTTTATTTAAGGGAGTTTGGTCTGTGTGTGTTCGTGAGAAAGCTTTGTGCTGTGATGGTTAGAGCTGGTTTATTTAAGGGAGTTTGGTCTGTGTGTGTTCGTGAGAAAGCTTTGTGCTGTGATGGTGGGTTTATTTAAGGGAGTTTGGTCTGTGTGTGTTGGTGAGAAAGCTTTGTGCTGTGATGGTTAGAGCTGGTTTATTTAAGGGAGTTTGGTCTGTGTGTGTTGGTGAGAAAGCTTTGTGCTGTGATGGTGGCTGTTTTAGGAGGTTGGTCTGTGTGTGTAAGGGAAAGCTTTGGTCTGTGATGATGTGGTGATTAAGAGCTTTGTGCTGTGAAAGCTTGTGCTGAGATGGTGGGTTTATTTAAGGGAGTTTGGTCTGTGTGTGTTCGTGAGAAAGCTTTGTGCTGTGATGGTGGGTTTATTTAAGGGAGTTTGGTCTGTGTGTGTTGGTGAGAAAGCTTTGTGCTGTGATGGTGGGTTTATTTAAGGGAGTTTGGTCTGTGTGTGTTGGTGAGAAAGCTTTGTGCTGTGATGGTTAGAGCTGGGTTTATTTAAGGGAGTTTGGTCTGTGTGTGTTCGTCAGAAAGCTTTGTGCTGTGATGGTGGGTTTATTTAAGGGAGATTGGTCTGTGTGTGTTGGTCAGAAAGCTTTGTGCTGTCAGATCTGGGGTTATTCATGGTACCTGGTTCCACCCTAGCCTGCTCTGGCTCTACTCCCCCAGGCTGCTGTTACCCTCCTGATCCTAACAACACTGGACACATCCCTGAAGGAGACCCGGCAGACAGACCGTTAGCTCCTCAGCATGGCTAGGCAGCCTCTCTGCTGACTGTCTGACTTTGTGTTCCTGC
>CM062473.1:105464675-105592175 GCA_031479575.1 Coregonus ussuriensis | reverse complement strand
CTGTGGGTTGGCACTGTGGGTTGGCGCTGTGGGTTGGGGCTGTGGGTTGGCGCTGTGGGTTGGCGCTGTGGGTTGGCGCTGTGGGTTGGGGCTGTGGGTTGGGGCTAGGGTTGGGGTTGGCGCTGTGGGTTGGCGCTGTGGGTTGGGGCTAGGGTTGGGGCTAGAGTTGGAGCTAGGGTTGGCGCTGTGGGTTGGGGCTAGGGTTGGAGCTAGGGTTGGCGCTGTAGGTTGGGGTTAGGGTTGGCGCTGTGGGTTGGGGTTAGGGTTGGCGCTGTGGGTTGGGGCTAGGGTTGGCGCTGTGGGTTGGCGCTGTGGGTTGGCGCTGTGGGTTGGCGCTAGGGTTGGCGCTGTGGGTTGGCGCTGTGGGTTGGCGCTGTGGGTTGGCGCTAGGGTTGGCGCTGTGGGTTGGCGCTAGGGTTGGCGCTGTGGGTTGGGGTTAGGGTTGGCGCTGTGGGTTGGGGTTAGGGTAGGCACTGTAGGTTGGGGTTAGGGTAGGCGCTGTGGGTTGGGGCTAGGGTTGGCGCTGTGGGTTGGGGCTAGGGTTGGCGCTGTGGGTTGGGGCTAGGGTTGGCGCTGTGGGTTGGGGCTAGGGTTGGCACTGTGGGTTGGGGCTAGGGTGATAAAGATGGTGAGGGAAGGTTAATTGGATGGGTATATTATCTGTCTCCTCAGACTCCTGTACACACACACACACACACACATATCCGTGAAAGTTTATGTAACATGTTCCAAATCCAGATATACTAATGAGCCTGTTAGCAAATGTTGCTGTGTCTGTTTCCTGGTAACCAGGAAGTCATTTCCATTCCCGTCTGCCGTGGGAGAACCGCTGCTCCTTTTACATCCTCTTGGTGTTTATGGACTGACTGACATCTGGATCCGCGTGGGGATTCCACCGTGCTGCCGCACATTCATTAATAACTAACCTAGCTAACGTTGTCAGTCACGTCGTTGCCCCACTTGATCAAAACCTGTCCATTGTGAATCGAGATGGAGATTGACACTAAATTGCACGTGTTGCTAGTAGGGCTGCTGTGGTCATGACATTTTGTCAACCGGTAACTGTCATGCAAATGACAACAGTCTCACGGTAATTGACCGTTAATGAACATAAACACATTTAGCATAATAATAATAATAATATGCCATTTAGCAGACGCTTTTATCCAAAGCGACTTACAGTCATGTGTGCATACATTCTTTTTTTTGTGTGTGTATGGGTGGTCCCGGGGATCGAACCCACTACCTTGGCGTTACAAGCGCCGTGCTCTACCAGCTGAGCTACAGAGGACCACGCTGGTCCAGGCCTCCATACATACAAGCCACTGATGGACGACCTTTGGAACATCTACATAAAAAAATAAACTCTAAATACGTTTAATATACACCATCACAATAAACCCCTTATTCATTTTACTCACTATTCACTACATCTGTTAGGCTTTATTATATGATGGGGTTAATTGGGCATGGTTGACCTGAATGGGGTTCAGTATGATGGGGTTAATTGGGCATGGTTGACCTGGATGGGGTTCAGTATGATGGAGTTAATTGGGCATGGTTGACCTGGATGGGGTTCAGTATGATGGGGTTAATTGGGCATGGTTGACCTGGATGGGGTTCAGTATGATGGCGTTAATTGGGCCAACTTTGAATAAACAAGGCTTTCCAATGCAGTGCTCATGGTTGGTTAGCCAGCATACTATCTGTCCCAGTGGAGTTGAGGATGGGTGAAAGCAAGGCAAAGCTCTATCTGGTGTTTGTTTAGGCTCCTGTCTCTCTGCTCCTGTCTGTGGAATTATAACTACACACACACACACACACACACACACACACACACACACACACACACACACACACACACACACACACACAGTCTGATCAGAACGAGCAACACCACCACCCATTGTTCCCATTAACTTAAAGTAACTGTCCAGTGAAAATCATATTCTGTTAACTCATACCCAGATAATGTTGTTGACTCGTCCTATACTTGGATTGGTGGCCAAAGCATAAATTGAGGAAGAAACCCCATCTCAAACAGACACTTTAAAAAATGCTAGGTATTTCCTCATAGAGTATGATCTCTCTCTGCTCCTGTCTGTCTCTCTCTCTGCTCCTGTCTGTCTCTCTCTCTCTCTCTCTCTGCTACTGTCTGTCTCTCTCTCTTGGCTCCTGTCTGTCTCTCTCTCTCTGCTCCTGTCTGTCTCTCTCTCTCTGCTCCTGTCTGTCTCTCTCTCTCTCTCTCTCTGCTACTGTCTGTCTCTCTCTCTTGGCTCCTGTCTGTCTCTCTCTCTCTGCTCCTGTCTGTCTCTCTCTCTCTGCTCCTGTCTGTCTCTCTCTCTCTGCTCCTGTCTGTCTCTCTCTCTCTGCTACTGTCTGTCTGTCTCTCTCTCTGCTCCTGTCTGTCTCTCTCTCTCTGCTACTGTCTGTCTCTCTCTCTCTCTCTGCTACTGTCTGTCTCTCTCTCTCGGCTCCTGTCTGTCTCTCTCTTTCTCTCTGCTCCTGTCTGTCTCTCTCTCTCTCTCTCTGCTCCATTCTCTCTCTCTCTCTGCTCCTGTCTCTCTCTCTCTCTCGGCTCCTGTCTCTCTCTCTCTGCTCCTGTCTGTCTCTCTCTCTCTCTGCTCCTCTCTCTCTCTCTCTCTCTCTCTCTCTCTCTCTCTCTGTCTCTGTCTCTGTCTCTGCTCCTGTCTCTCTCTCTGCTCCTGTCTCTCTCTCTCTCTCTCTCTCTCTCTCTCTCTCTCTGCTCCTGTCTGTCTCTCTCTCTCGGCTCCTGTCTGTCTCTCTCTCTCTCTGCTCCTGTCTGTCTCTCTCTGTCTCTGCTCCTGTCTGTCTCTCTCTCTCGGCTCCTGTCTGTCTCTCTCTCTCTCTGCTCCTGTCTGTCTCTCTCTGTCTCTGCTCCTGTCTGTCTCTCTCTCTCTGCTCCTGTCTCTCTCTCTCTCTCTCGGCTCCTGTCTCTCTCTCTCTCTCTGCTCCTGTCTCTCTCTCTCTCTCTCTCTCGGCTCCTGTCTGTCTCTCTCTCTCTCTCTGCTACTATCTGTCTCTCTCTCTCTCTGCTCCTGTCTGTCTCTCTCTCTCTCTGCTCCTGTCTCTCTCTCTCTCTCTGCTCCTGTCTGTCTGTCTCTCTCTCTCTCTCTGCTCCTGTCTGTCTCTCTCTCTCTGCTCCTGTCTGTCTCTCTCTCTCTTTCTCTCTGCTCATGTCTGTCTCTCTCTCTCTCTGCTCATGTCTGTCTCTCTCTCTCTCTGCTCCTGTCTGTCTCTCTCTCTCTCTCTGTCTCTCTCTCTGCTCTGTCTCTCTCTCTCTCTCTGCTCCTGTCTCTCTCTCTCTCTCTGCTCATGTCTGTCTCTCAGCGTCTGTCTCTACACGGATCATGGATCATTTCCCTGTCTATGTAATCATATTCATTATCTAAAATGGAGTTCAGTCTGATATTCAGGCTCCTGTCTGTCTTTATGCACCTGTCTGTCTCTCTGCCACTGTCTGATACAGTGATAACCAGCAGAATCGGCATCACAATGTGACCTAGTTCCTGTTCCACAGTCGCACAGCAGACACACACCAGCACCACCAGGTTGCATTGTGGGGGATGCTGGCTACTCTTAATTATGTTTTAACTGAGCTGTCCACACAGACAGACAGCCCTGCTTATATGTAGTCTAGTGAACATGCAGCTTTCTGACTGGTGTTCAGATGGATCCCCCTTCCTTTTGTCAGTTTAGTTTTTACTCCCCCTGTAGGTTCCTTTTGTTAGTTTAGTTTTTACAAAACACATACAGTGAGGGGAAAAAAAGTATTTGATCCCCTGCTGATTTTGTACGTTTGCCCACTGACAAAGACATGAGCAGTCTATCATTTTAATGGTAGGTTTATTTGAACCGTGAGAGACAGAATAACAACAAAAATAATTTAAAAAAAAAGTATAATAGATCCATGTAATATAGCCTACACCATCACAATAAATCCATTATTTATTTTAGCCAGGTCTAAAGAAACATGATATGAAGAAAATGTAGTCTATTTCAGAAGAACAGAATGGCATGCTCTGAGTTGCCCTTACTTTAGGCCTTGATCTGGCTATGCCATATGGCTGTGGGCTACACTAGTTCATTTAGCAGACAAGATTTACTTAGAATTCCATGGCATTATTTTATAGTATGAAGAATACAATTGAACAAAGCTGAATAAAATAGAAAGGATATTTTCTCCAGAAGATTTGAGGGAGTGCGCACATGCAGCTATTCTGTGTTGAGCGGTTAACAAAGAAACAGGTCCTCCTATATGCTTAATTTAGAGTTATTAATATAACTTTAGTTGTTCTACAAACGTTGGGCTAAATGTTTCGATTTTTAATACATTGTAAGGCTGCGTGATGTGACTCTAATGATGATTTGAAAAAAGTTGCTTGAAAGGCATGAGCTCTGCATTGTTTATGGACAGGCTGTACACACTTCATCAATCTCTCATTTACAATTTGACAAGCACTTGATAATGCCTAGAATTTCACGGCAGCATTCCCTTTGTGTGGCCGTAATGCACCCTAAGAAAATCCATGCCTTTTGCGACCAGTGGCCGTTGTGCCGTTCTCCCTGAGTGCTGCGCGCTCCGAAGCACCTCTAACTCACAAGGCTCTCCATCACATGATCGGGTCTTTCTCACAGGCTACAAGTGAAGACCGACACATCAGGGACTCAACTGCGCGCGTCCTTATCCAATTCCGAGGCGCATATTGAAGATATTGGAAGAACTGTCCACATTTACTTTTCGTCAGCCAACAAGATGAGTCGGCCTAACAAACAGCAAAAGCACTAGCCTATGTCAATCTACTATCCCCCATAGTACAAACGTTGACCTGTTCTATTCTGTGTGAGAAATAAATATTCCAAACATAGTCTGGGACAGTTGTGGGATGCGATAGATCCCAAATTAATACAACCACTAACATCAAAAAACATTTTTTACGCAATGAGGCTGACGCAACAGATCAGAACGTTTAGCTTAAAATGTTGATAAACTATTAGACTATTTCTTCACATTATAAACGCGAATGTTAGCGGGAAAACACCATTCTCAAAAGTGACCGCAAATGCAGTTATGCATGTAATGCTTTTATTACAAAGGTGCCTTTTTATGGTGACAATTATCTTCCCCAAACTCACACACTGCTTATGTATGCCAGTTAGGCTCTACACCCCTTGTAAAGCGGATTAATGTGCTTCATTTTAAGAAGTTATTTGGCCACTTTAGTTGTGATCCAAACCTTATTAAAACATATAGGCCTATGGGCTGGGCTACATGAGGTGTGCGACTATGATTAGAAAAAGTCGCAAAAAAAAGGCTTTGTTTCTTATGCTGAGCATCATTCACAAGTAAGGCTTTCCCATGGGTTCGTTTCCCACGGGGGGGGGGGGGAGTATGAAACATGTATGCACTCACTAACTGTAAGTCGCTCTGGATAAGAGCATCTGCTAAAATGACTAAAATGTAAAAATAATAATATATAATTCAAAAGTGATAGGCTAATATTGTCACCCATCAGACTATTCTTGATTTAATCTTGTCTTTACATATACTAAATAATATATATATGTGAAATTTGTTTTGATTTAGAATGGACCATTATCAAGCAGCTGTATCAAAACGGGCAGGGGAAAAAATCTATGCACTTAAATAGCGAATGGATGATGCTTTTCCCGTGATTCATTTTCATGCCAGCCAGGTAGGCTATACTCCTGTTGTAAAGAGAAGCAATGAGCTTAATGTTATTAGAAATAAATATAGTAGGCCTAGCCTATAGAAAGCTGATGTGATCCTCCTCTTTTTAGTAGAGGCCATCACTCTGTTTTCTCACTCAATTGAATAGCCTATAGAAATGTTGCGCAACATGAGCTCATGGGCTCTCATGAAGTGTTTGATTAGATTTTCAATTATATTTGCATTGATGTCATAGTGATTAGAGGGACAATAGAGTGCTGAGTACCAGGCAGTTAGCAAGTTTGGTAGGCTACTAATGACCATCAGCAGCATCAGAGCTTGGAGAAGCCTAGTTACCGTGACTAAACAGGTCATGTGGAGTTTGACTGCCTTCGTGACTCGTGACTGCCGGTGTGGCGGTAATACGGTCACTGCAACAGCCCTAGCCATGCGTCATTTTTGCAGAATTAAGCATTTCTCGTAGTAAAATGATACATGTATTTTCATTATAGACAAGTTGACTAACAAATAGCCTACTAAAATGTCCGAAATTATAAGCAGAAACATTATCTAAATCAAGCAAGAGAATCCTGCACCCCCTGTCAAAAGACCTCTGACTGTAGCCTAAAACGCATTTTCTATATTATCGGGTTATGGGTCGGCTGCGGGCCTCAGAGTTTCACTTGATCACATAAAGTCCGCTGGTTGCGGATGGGTTATTAGCAATTGCATGTGGGTGAACAAACAGCTGACCCGCGCACCACTAACACAAACTCTCCCTCTCACTGTGTTCTGGGAGGTTCTCTGGGCTCGCTGCTGGATTGTTCCAGGAAGGGAAATAAATACAACAAGCCTGAGCCCCAAATGGCACCCTATTCCCTATATAGTGCACTACTTTAACCAGGGCCCATATGGAAGTAGTGAACTATGTAAGGAGTAGGGTGCCACGTTGTTGTGAGAAAACAAGTGTGGAATGAAAAGGGGCAGTCAGTGGAAGGGATTTGATTACACTTCAAGGAACTCTCCTCCTGGACAATATGGAGGTCGCTGATTGATTGATACCGGACTGGTCACAATTCATTTCAGGGCCAGTGGAATGATTCCAGGTCACAAACACAACAAACACACAATCACTCACACCTGCATACTCAATAACATTCTCCCTGACCCATTTTGTAATACCTACATGTTTCAAGCAGACCTCCATAGTCCCTGTGCCCAAAAACACCCAAGGTAACCTGTCTAAATGACTATCGCTCCGTAGCACTCACATCTGTAGCCATGAAATGCTTTGAAAAGCTGGTCATGGCTCATATCAACACCATCATCCCAGACACCCTGGACCCACTCCAATTCGCACACCTCCCCAACAGATCCACAGATGACGTAATCTCTATTGCACATGCTGCCCTCACCCACCTGGACAAGAGGAACACCTATGTGAGAATGCTGTTAATTGGCTAGTAGAGGTGTGTGTGTGACAGGCTAGTAGAGGTGTCTGTGTGACAGGCTAGTAGAGGTGTGTCTGTGACAGGCTAGTAGAGGTGTCTGTGTGACAGGCTAGTAGAGGTGTGTCTGTGTGACAGGCTAGTAGAGGTGTGTGTCTGTATGACAGGCTAGTAGAGGTGAGTCTGTGTGACAGGCTAGTAGAGGTGTCTGTGTGACAGGCTAGTAGAGGTGTGTCTGTGTGACAGGCTAGTAGAGGTGTGTGTCTGTGTGACAGGCTAGTAGAGGTGAGTCTGTGTGACAGGCTAGTAGAGGTGTCTGTGTGACAGGCTAGTAGAGGTGTGTGTCTGTGTGACAGGCTAGTAGAGGTGTGTGTCTGTGTGACAGGCTAGTAGAGGTGTGTCTGTGTGACAGGCTAGTAGAGGTGTCTGTGTGACAGGCTAGTAGAGGTGTGTCTGTGTGACAGGCTAGTAGAGGTGTCTGTGTGACAGGCTAGTAGAGGTGTGTGTCTGTATGACAGGCTAGTAGAGGTGAGTCTGTGTGACAGGCTAGTAGAGGTGTCTGTGTGACAGGCTAGTAGAGGTGTCTGTGTGACAGGCTAGTAGAGGTGTGTCTGTGTGACAGGCTAGTAGAGGTGTCTGTGTGACAGGCTAGTAGAGGTGTCTGTGTGACAGGCTAGTAGAGGTCTGTCTGTGTGACAGGCTAGTAGAGGTGTCTGTGTGACAGGCTAGTAGAGGTGTGTCTGTGACAGGCTAGTAGAGGTGTGTCTGTGTGACAGGCTAGTAGAGGTGTGTCTGTGACAGGCTAGTAGAGGTGTCTGTGTGACAGGCTAGTAGAGGTGTCTGTGTGACAGGCTAGTAGAGGTGTCTGTGTGACAGGCTAGTAGAGGTGTGTCTGTGTGACAGGCTAGTAGAGGTGTGTCTGTGTGACAGGCTAGTAGAGGTGTGTGTCTGTGTGACAGGCTAGTAGAGGTGTGTGTCTGTGTGACAGGCTAGTAGAGGTGTGTCTGTGTGACAGGCTAGTAGAGGTGTGCCTGTGTGACAGGCTAGTAGAGGTGTGCCTGTGTGACAGGCTAGTAGAGGTGTCTGTGTGACAGGCTAGTAGAGGTGTCTGTGTGACAGGCTAGTAGAGGTGTGTCTGTGACAGGCTAGTAGAGGTGTCTGTGTGACAGGCTAGTAGAGGTGTCTGTGTGACAGGCTAGTAGAGGTGTCTGTGTGACAGGCTAGTAGAGGTGTGCCTGTGTGACAGGCTAGTAGAGGTGTCTGTGTGACAGGCTAGTAGAGGTGTCTGTGTGACAGGCTAGTAGAGGTGTCTGTGTGATAGGCTAGTAGAGGTCCTTAGGCTCAGCTGAGAGAGAACAGAATAGACTGGGTTTACTGTCTCCAGTGAGTCTATGAAGGAGGTGACCGGAGTGAACAAGACACCATGCATGGAGAATGGATTTAATGGAGATTGTCTTGGTCGCTTTCACACCACCATTATTATTATCCTTGATAAAGCCCACATTGATATTGGAATTATCAATCAATTGACTTGCATCTAGTTACCCTGGCCTGCCCAGACCCCCTGCCCCTTGCATCTAGTTACCCTGGCCTGCCCAGACCCCCTGCATCTAGTTACCCTGGCCTGCCCAGACCCCCTGCATCTAGTTACCCTGGCCTGCCCAGACCCCCTGCATCTAGTTACCCTGGCCTGCCCTGACCCCCTGCATCTAGTTACCCTGGCCTGCCCTGACCCCCTGCATCTAGTTACCCTGGCCTGCCCTGACCCCCTGCATCTAGTTACCCTGGCCTGCCCAGACCCCCTGCATCTAGTCACCCTGGCCTGCCCAGACCCCCTGCATCTAGTTACCCTGGCCTGCCCTGACCCCCGCATCTAGTTACCCTGGCCTGCCCAGACCCCCTGCATCTAGTCACCCTGGCCTGCCCAGACCCCCTGCATCTAGTTACCCTGGCCTGCCCAGACCCCCTGCATCTAGTTACCCTGGCCTGCCCAGACCCCCTTCATCTAGTCACCCTGGCCTGCCCAGACCCCCTGCATCTAGTCACCCTGGCCTGCCCAGACCCCCTGCATCTAGTTACCCTGGCCTGCCCTGACCCCCTTCATCTAGTTACCCTGGCCTGCCCAGACCCCCTGCATCTAGTTACCCTGGCCTGCCCAGACCCCCTGCATCTAGTTACCCTGGCCTGCCCTGTCCAGACCCCCTGCATCTAGTTACCCTGGCCTGCCCAGACCCCCTGCATCTAGTTACCCTGGCCTGCCCTGACCCCCCTGCATCTAGTTACCCTGGCCTGCCCAGACCCCCTTCATCTAGTTACCCTGGCCTGCCCAGACCCCCTTCATCTAGTTACCCTGGCCTGCCCTGTCCAGACCCCCGCATCTAGTTACCCTGGCCTGCCCTGTCCAGACCCCCTTCATCTAGTTACCCTGGCCTGCCCTGTCCAGACCCCCTGCCCCCCTGTGTGTGTGTAGATCACGGTGTCTTTATGGAGAAGTCAGACAGCTTAATGAGGGTCTTCAAAGGGCTGACTACCTATTGATCTGCTCTGATTGCATGTTTCACGCTGGATGTCTGATTGCTCTGTCCTCTGACTGATCTGTCCTCTGCCTGCTCTGTCCTCTGCCAAGCCACACTGCTTCTTCACACACTGCTTGCTGAACCCGGAAGCCAGCCGCACCAATGTGTCGGAGAAAACATGAAGTGTTTCACGAAGTCAGCGTGAATGCGCCAGGCCCGCCCGCCACAAGGAGTCGCTAGAGCGCAATGGGACAAGGACCCTACAGCCGGCCAAACCCTCTCCTAACCCGGACGGCGCTGGGCCAATTGTGCGCCGCCCTATGGGACTCCCAATCACGGCCGGTTGTGATACAGCCTGGAATCGAACCCGGGTCTGTAGTGACGCCTCAAGCACTGAGATGCAGTGCCTTAGACCACTGCGCCACTCGGGAGGCCCTGTAACAGCTTATTTTTTATAATGATTTTATTTTTTACAAAATACCCCAACCACAAAGACGCACGGTCAGCAAAACGCACGTTCAAATGATGAAAAAAAAAAACAGTACCCTGAACATCACTATCAGCATGAAGTGTGCTTGATAAATAGTGAAAATCAGCAGAAAAGCAATAGCGGCATATTTATAATGAATATATGTTGCTATGACAGCAGTCAGAAATAGTCAATTATTGTCAGCTCGTACTTAACATGGTCTGCGTTTTTCACGCAACGGCGTCAGTTGGATTTCATTTAGTGGTTATCTTTTGTCGTAACAGTCAACACCAAATCTTGTACCACTCTCACTTACTTGACAAACTTTCCAACGAACACGTGGCTTGCAGGTGACACGGGTGTCTTGGGTTCTGTTCTTTGTGCATCTGTCCACCCGGCACGGTCTCCTCCCCCCGGGAGCCACCCGGCACGGTCTCCTCCCCCCGGGAGCCACCCGGCACCGTCTCCTCCCCCCGGGAGCCACCCGGCACGGTCTCCTTCCCCCGGGAGCTGCTGCCTTGGTCCTCATACAGTATGTCTCTCACGTTGCCCGTACGCCAGACTCATGATGAAGTCTCTCCTGGGCGGGGTGCTGTTCATGCACTGCTTGAACAACAGGTGCGCGTTGATAGCAGCCAAAGTCAAGCATATTGTAGAGCACAGTTAACAGGCCAGAGGAGGGTGTCTCCTTTTCACAGAGTACAGCCACCTGACCCAAAACATCCACACCAACCTGAGGAACAGAATAGACTAGAACACATTAGGATGATTTCCCATAGGAAAAACAACACGTGTTTATACAGAAGAGCATAAAGTTGATCTATATATGGTGATGTGTATTATGTAATATCGACATACCTTTGTTTTGGTTGTAGTGTGTAATAACGTTATCCTGTTTTCTCTGTGTCCCCGTCGATGCATGGTGCTCATGACAGAAACATTCTTTCTAGCCTTGTATTGGTAGTGTGTTGTCTTGTCATTCTTCAGCCCCCGTCGGGGAGTAGAACGGCTGTACACGTGCCTTATTTTGCAGAGGGACAGAGCTCCCTTCTCGCTCTGTTCGAGGTGCCGACTCGGCTTGTTTTATTTGCATGCAGCTTCTTTCTCCAATGACGGTGAAGTGAAGAAGTTGTCCATGGTGACGGTTCTCCCCTTACCAACGGAAGGTTCCAGAAGCCACGTCACCACATTCTCTTGACACTCCCTCACCTGCTTGTGGATCTTTTCCCTTCCTCTCTCCTATATGGCACCGTTTCATTTGGTGGTGGCACCAGCTCAGTGTGCACCGTTCTGGCTGTGTTGCTCTTAGGCCTTAGGAGGAGCAGGTTCAGGCCGAGGCTCAGAATCAGAAGAATAATGATCAGAGATGGAATGATTCATTTCTTCCATCTGAGTCGTTTTTTCATTCAGATCTTGTGGCAACGCTAACGCCAGCATGTGCATCCATTCCTCTCGGTCTTCTTGCCATTGTAACTTATGCACGCTCTTACAGTGTACTCCAAGTAGGCCGGAGTACACTGATGAGACTGATTTTGGATTTGGTAGACTGATACATATTTTATATTTTTTACATATATGGTACATACCACTGCGATTTATAATTAGAATATGTCAATACAATAGAATGGCGGTTACATAACTATGCATTGTGCGCTTCCCCTCTCTCATCAACTCACCCTTTCTCCCCCGTCATACTTAATTTATTTCATCTGTTATGTCAGTGAAATTAGTTCTGGTATAGTTTTAGGTCAGTTTCGAGGCAATTATCGGGGTGATTATCAACTGGCCACTGCACCTTCCACTGTCGGGAGGAGGAGGGGAGCAGGGCCTACTGTTGGGAGGAGGGGGGGAGCAGGCCCTACTGTCGGGAGGAGGGGGGAGCAGAGCCTACTGTCGGGAGGAGGGGGGAGCAGGCCCTACTGTCGGGAGGAGGGGGGAGCAGAGCCTACTGTCGGGAGGAGGGGGGGAGCAGGCCATACTGTCTGGAGGAGGGGGGGAGCAGAGCCTACTGTCGGGAGGAGGGGGGAGCAGAGCCTACTGTCGGGAGGAGGGGGGGAGCAGGCCCTACTGTCGGGAGGAGGGGGGGAGCAGGCCCTACTGTCGGGAGGAGGGGGGGAGCAGGCCCTACTGTCTAGAGGAGGGGGGAGCAGGCCCTACTGTCTAGAGGAGGGGGGAGCAGGCCCTACTGTCGGGAGGAGGGGGGAGCAGAGCCTACTGTCGGGAGGAGGGGGGAGCAGGGCCTACTGTCGGGAGGAGGGGGGGAGAAGGCCCTACTGTCTGGAGGAGGGGGGGAGTAGGCCCTACTGTCTGGAGGAGGGGGGGAGGAGGCCCTACTGTCTGGAGGAGGGGGGAGGGAGGCCCTACTGTCGGGAGGAGGGGGGGGGGAGGCCCTACTGTCGGGAGGAGGGGGGAGCAGAGCCTACTGTCTGGAGGAGGAGGGGAGCAGGGCCTACTGTCTGGAGGAGGGGGGGGAGGAGGCCCTACTGTCGGGAGGAGGGGGGGAGCAGAGCCTACTGTCGGGAGGAGGGGGGGAGCAGTCCATACTGTCTGGAGGAGGGGGGAGCAGGCCCTACTGTCTGGAGGAGGGGGGAGCAGGCCCTACTGTCTGGAGGAGGGGGGAGGAGGCCCTACTGTCGGGAGGAGGGGGGGAGCAGGCCCTACTGTCGGGAGGAGGGGGGGAGCAGGCCCTACTGTCGGGAGGAGGGGGGAGCAGGCCCTACTGTCGGGAGGAGGGGGGGAGTAGGCCCTACTGTCGGGAGGAGGGGGGGAGCAGGCCCTACTGTCGGGAGGAGGGGGGGAGCAGGCCCTACTGTCGGGAGGAGGGGGGGAGCAGGCCCTACTGTCTGGAGGAGGGGGGAGTAGGCCCTACTGTCGGGAGGAGGGGGGGAGCAGGCCCTACTGTCTGGAGGAGGGGGGAGTAGGCCCTGCTGTCTGAGGAGGGGGGAGTAGGGCTTGCTGTCTGGAGGAGGGGGGAGCAGGCCCTACTGTCGGGAGGAGGGGGGGAGCAGGCCCTACTGTCTGGAGGAGGGGGGAGTAGGGCCTGCTGTCTGGAGGAGGGGGGGAGCAGGCCCTACTGTCGGGAGGAGGGGGGAGTATGCCCTACTGTCGGGAGGAGGGGGGGAGTAGGGCCTACTGTCTGGAGGAGGGGGGGGGAGGCCCTACTATACTGTAATAATAATGACATGCCCTCCTAAACCTGGTTCTAACTCCAGTTCTGTTTGTGATATTACGATTCTAACAACGGCAGTGTTACACTTATTTAGGAATGACAAAAATGGCAGAGTAATAAAATAAATAAATTCCTGAGCAGTTCTAATGACTGCTTTAGCAGGAGGAACCAGAAAGATCCGTTTAGGAACTGGAATTATTTTGTTAAAGTGTCGTTTTTTTTCTCTCACTTTTGATCACCTGCCCTCAGATCAGTCTCAACTGGCACGACTGTTCAGTTCACATGCTCCAGGCAATAGGGCAACCCTTAATGTCATTCCCTAAGCTGATTTGAGAGTTAGAACAAAAAGCTTCAGTTCATAGTGGCAACAGAAGACAGGACAGGACATACCTGCTAGTCCAAATAGTACTTTAAACTATTTTAAATAAAAACCTGTAGGTAGTCTGTTTGCAATAAGGAACAATTATGTGACACAACACCTTGATGACCATTATTACTTTGTTCTATTGGAAGTAATCAATCAATCGCATTTATTTATTAAACCCTGTTAACGTCAGCAGATGTCACAAAGTGCTTATACAGAAACCCAGCCTAAAACCCCAAACAGCAGCAATGCAGATGTAGAAGCACGGTGGCTAGGAAAAACTCCCTAGAAAGGCAGAAACCTAGGAAGAAACCTAGAGAGGAACCAGGCTCTGAGGGGTGGCCAGTCCTCTTCTGGCTGTGCCGGGTGGAGATTATAAGAGTACATGGCCATTAAGGCCAGATCGTTCTTCAAGATGTTCAAACGTTCATAGATGACTAGCAGGGTCAAATAATAATCACAGTGGTTGTTCCAGTTTTCTGGAAGCCTGCTTCAGGGCTCGGGTATCAAATGTTTTGTTTTTAGAGGTGCGACTGCATCTAGGGTATTTCGCAAGGTTACATTTAGATCCTCGGTTAGGTGGTTAACTGATTTTTCTACTCTGACATCCTTGGGTAGGTGGAGGGAGTCTGGAAGGGCATCTAGGAATCTTTTGAGTTGTCCGAGAATTTATAGCGCGGCTTTTGATCCTTGTTTGGGTCTGAGCAGATTATTTGTTTCGATTGCAAACTAATTAAATTCATCCCTTCAGGCCTATGTCTTGCATCTCAAATGGAACCCTATTCCCTATGTAGTGCGCTACTTTCGACCAGGTCCCATAGGTCTCTTGTCAAAAATAGTGCACTATGTAGGGAATAGCATGCCAAATTGGGCTGAGCCTGAGTCTAATCTCATTGTGGCTATCCAGTATAAGCTCCTGTGGATGGGGGGGGGGGGGGGGGTGTAAGAGGACAAGTTAATTCAGTTAAATATACCTGCCTGGTGGGGTGGAGGGATACCTGTGGTGACAAGGCCCTTTTTCAATTATGCTGTCATTCACCTTGGTAAAGTAATCCCATCAACATTGTATCCTTCCCCCAGCAGGAGAGGTAGAGTCCTCCCCGACCTTATTGGAAGTGGTGTGTGTGTGTGTGGTGGTAGAACATATGCTACGTTAATGTTGTTAGTCTCCAGGGTGTTGATGACTGTATGCAGCCGATATGATATGTGTCAATCTGTGTGGGTGTTCTGTGAGCTTGCCTGCTGCTATGTTTTAGTATGACACACACAACCACGCTGCCACACAGGACCTCCATGCCTAATTGCCTTTTCCCGTCCTTTAATATCTCCTTTATCTCCTGTAATATCTCCTTTATCTCCTGTAATATCTCCTTTAATATCTCCTGTAATATCTCCTGTAATATCTTCTTTATCTCCTTTAATATCTCCTTTATATCTCCTGTAATATCTCCTTTAATATCCTCTTCTCTTCTTCTCTCCCCTCAGCAATCTATAACTATGATGTCCGCGGAGATGAGGAGCTGTCACTACAGATTGGAGACACGGTCCACATACTAGAGACATATGAAGGTAGGAACACACTAACTGATGACACGGTCCACATACTAGAGACATGTGAAGGTAGGAACACACTAACTGATGACACGGTCCACATACTAGAGACATATGAAGGTAGGAACACACTAACTGATGACACGGTCACATACTAGAGACATATGAAGGTAGGAACACACTAACTGATGACACGGTCCACATACTAGAGACATGTGAAGGTAGGAACACACTAACTGATGACACGGTCCACATACTAGAGACATATGAAGGTAGGAACACACTAACTGATGACACGGTCCACATACTAGAGACATATGAAGGTAGGAACACACTAACTGATGACACGGTCACATACTAGAGACATATGAAGGTAGGAACACACTAACTGATGACACGGTCCACATACTAGAGACATGTGAAGGTAGGAACACACTAACTGATGACACGGTCCACATACTAGAGACATGTGAAGGTAGGAACACACTAACTGATGACACGGTCCACATACTAGAGACATGTGAAGGTTGGAACACACTAACTGATGACACGGTCCACATACTAGAGACATGTGAAGGTAGGAACACACTAACTGATGACACGGTCCACATACTAGAGACATGTGAAGGTAGGAACACACTAACTGATGACACGGTCCACATACTAGAGACATGTGAAGGTAGGAACACACTAACTGATGACACGGTCCACATACTAGAGACATGTGAAGGTAGGAACACACTAACTGATGACACAGTCCACATACTAGAGACATGTGAAGGTAGGAACACACTAACTGATGACACGGTCCACATGCTAGTGTGTACTGGAAGTTTATAAGGGCACACTAACTGATGACACTCCTGATCAGTTTACAGAGGAATGTTGCAGGTTATTCTGTCATTCACAGTGACACTGGTGTTCTGTCAAAAAGTTTTGGTAAATGTCTCCAATAAGCTAAGCTGATCTGTACAATTTCCACCCTGTAAGAATGTTTCACACATTACCAGATTCAACTGTCCCAGATCTACAATAATTATGTTATCTAGATGACTGTCCCCCGTCCTTTACAATCATTCTGTTATCTAGATGACTGTCCCCCCTCCTCTACAATCATTCTGTTTTCTAGATGACTGTCCCCCCTCCTCTACAATCATTCTGTTATCTAGATGACTGTCCCCCCGTCCTTTACAATCATTCTGTTATCTAGATGACTGTCCCCCCGTCCTTTACAATCATTCTGTTATCTAGATGACTGTCCCCCCGTCCTCTACAATCATTCTGTTATCTAGATGACTGTCCCCCCTCCTCTACAATCATTCTGTTATCTAGATGACTGTCCCCCGTCCTCTACAATCATTCTGTTATCTAGATGACTGTCCCCCCTCCTCTACAATCATTCTGTTATCTAGATGACTGTCCCCCCGTCCTTTACAATCATTCTGTTATCTAGATGACTGTTCCCCCGTCCTTTACAATCATTCTGTTATCTAGATGACTGTCCCCCGTCCTTTACAATCATTCTGTTATCTAGATGACTGTCCCCCGTCTTCTACAATCATTCTGTTATCTAGATGACTGTCCCCCGTCTTCTACAATCATTCTGTTATCTAGATGACTGTCCCCCCTCCCCTACAATCATTCTGTTTTCTAGATGCTGGTTCTACTTGATGCTAATGCTACGTGTTGTTTCCTTGACCATGTGATATGTCCTGTTCTCTTCACCTCCAGGCTGGTACCGAGGTCACAGACTGAGGAGAAAGTCCAAGAAAGTGAGTTGATATTTTTACATTTTCAACAGTGTAGTATCATTTCAGATATTCCCTTAAACTATTCAGGGTCTTCGGAGTGTCGTCTGAAACAACAGTGTCAACATCTGAATTGATGACCTGCTGAAAAGTTCAGTTAAGTCTTTGTTAGTCATAATGTGATATACTATGATATTAATATGGCATAATGTCTAACAAATCTAATATTATTTTGTATCAGTGTTTTTTATTGTGTGTCCTGTCTTTCCACTCAACTCTTCTGCTGTGCCGTGGACTCAGGATGTCATTTAACCTCATGAAACTAGATCAGGCTTTATACAGTGTGTCCCATCCTATATCAAACGATTTATTGTGTGTCCTGTCTTTCCCACCTTCTGTTCCAGGGGATATTTCCTGCCTGTTACATACACCTCAAGGAGGCCACCGTTGAAGGCAATGGGTCAGTGCTGATTCTGTTTATTCTTTTGAGGGGTATTTTGACACTTTTATTGAGAGAGCATGGAAATCAGATGGGGAAGCAGGCTGGTGGGAGAAATAGAGGGAAAGGTGGACGCGAGTGGGGACTGATACACGTGACTTTGTACCGGCAGTGTTACCCACTCAACCACGGCTCTACTGCTGCCTCCGATGGTATCCTACTGAATTACGTTGGGATTGTAGAATGGACAATTTGAGCTGATTTTGTATGAATCAAATGGACAACTTGAGCTGATTGCTTCCACCTTCTACTTGTGTAGTTGTTGTAAACTAGCCTGGCCCCAGATCTGATCTCACTAGCCTGGCCCCAGATCTGATCTCACTAGCCTGGCCCCAGATCTGATCTCACTAGCCTGGCCCCAGATCTGATCTCACTAGCCTGGCCCCAGATCGGATCTCACTAGCCTGGCCCCAGATCGGATCTCACTAGCCTGGCCCCAGATCAGATCTCACTAGCCTGGCCCCAGATCTGATCTCACTAGCCTGGCCCCTGATCGGATCTCACTAGCCTGGCCCCTGATCGGATCTCACTAGCCTGGCCCCAGATCGGATCTCACTAGCCTGGCCCCAGATCTGATCTCACTAGCCTGGCCCCAGATCGGATCTCACTAGCCTGGCCCCAGATCGGATCTCACTAGCCTGGCCCCAGATCGGATCTCACTAGCCTGGCCCCAGATCGGATCTCACTAGCCTGGCCCCAGATCGGATCTCACTAGCCTGGCCCCAGATCGGATCTCACTAGCCTGGCCCCAGATCGGATCTCACTAGCCTGGCCCCAGATCGGATCTCACTAGCCTGGCCCCAGATCGGATCTCACTAGCCTGGCCCCAGATCGGATCTCACTAGCCTGGCCCCAGATCGGATCTCACTAGCCTGGCCCCAGATCTGATCTCACTAGCCTGGCCCCAGATCGGATCTCACTAGCCTGGCCCCAGATCTGATCTCACTAGCCTGGCCCCAGATCTGATCTCACTAGCCTGGCCCCAGATCTGATCTCACTAGCCTGGCCCCAGATCGGATCTCACTAGCCTGGCCCCAGATCGGATCTCACTAGCCTGGCCCCAGATCGGATCTCACTAGCCTGGCCCCAGATCGGATCTCACTAGCCTGGCCCCAGATCGGATCTCACTAGCCTGGCCCCAGATCGGATCTCACTAGCCTGGCCCCAGATCGGATCTCACTAGCCTGGCCCCAGATCGGATCTCACTAGCCTGGCCCCAGATCGGATCTCACTAGCCTGGCCCCAGATCGGATCTCACTAGCCTGGCCCCAGATCGGATCTCACTAGCCTGGCCCCAGATCGGATCTCACTAGCCTGGCCCCAGATCGGATCTCACTAGCCTGGCCCCAGATCGGATCTCACTAGCCTGGCCCCAGATCGGATCTCACTAGCCTGGCCCCAGATCGGATCTCACTAGCCTGGCCCCAGATCGGATCTCACTAGCCTGGCCCCAGATCGGATCTCACTAGCCTGGCCCCAGATCGGATCTCACTAGCCTGGCCCCAGATCGGATCTCACTAGCCTGGCCCCAGATCGGATCTCACTAGCCTGGCCCCAGATCGGATCTCACTAGCCTGGCCCCAGATCGGATCTCACTAGCCTGGCCCCAGATCGGATCTCACTAGCCTGGCCCCAGATCGGATCTCACTAGCCTGGCCCCAGATCGGATCTCACTAGCCTGGCCCCAGATCGGATCTCACTAGCCTGGCCCCAGATCGGATCTCACTAGCCTGGCCCCAGATCGGATCTCACTAGCCTGGCCCCAGATCTGATCTCACTAGCCTGGCCCCAGATCGGATCTCACTAGCCTGGCCCCAGATCGGATCTCACTAGCCTGGCCCCAGATCGGATCTCACTAGCCTGGTCCCAGATCGGATCTCACTAGCCTGGCCCCAGATCTGTTTGTGCTTTTGCCTGCTCCTGTGTCCCCCCCCAACTCATCATCAAGCTTTGATTATTTGAATCAGCTGTGTAGTGCTGGGGCAAAAAACCCTGCCTCACTGGTGGCACTGCTTCTTTGAAGTCATCACAGCACAAATCCGCAATCACATCACGTCCCGTTGTATTTCACTTTCCCTAATAAGAACTAACATTTGAAAAACCTTTTTAGCTGTGAAGTAATCAACTGAAAGAAGTAGTTTCAAAGAAGTTTGACAAGGATATTTTTGTCAGAAATAAACGTCCCATTTGTTTTAAAAGGCTGTAGTAGTCAGTACACAGTGACACTAATTATAATTCCAATTAAAAACCAGTCAGAATCCAAGTAAATTCAAGGATCAATAGATGTTTTAGACTGATATATAGATTTAAAAAAATGATTCACACAGCGAAGGGAATACTCTGACTCGGCTCATATCGCTTTCAAACAACGTTAAAGATTGAGCAATATGTCTGCATAAGAGAGAGTACGCTGTGTACCGTGTAGCCTACAGCTTCTACAGGGACATCCTCCTCCGTTGGTTTTTTTTTTGTCAATGTTTTTCTATTTCCCTCATCTAATGCCATATGACGTCATCCGTCCCTGTCTTCTTTCATATGATGGATGGATGAAAGGAGAGGTGACTGTCTGCATCCACCGGCTGTTGTTGTCACGTGGAACCCTTCCCTTCATCTCTCCTTCCCTTCTCTCGATGGACGGAGAGGGAGGAGAGAGAGGTGACTGTCTAGATCCACTCATGTGGAACCCATCCATGTAGTCATTGACTGTTGTCATGTGGAACCCATCCATGTAGTCATTGACTGTTGTCATGTGGAACCCATCCATGTAGTCATTGACTGTTGTCATGTGGAACCCATCCATGTAGTCATTGACTGTTGTCATGTGGAACCCATCCATGTAGTCATTGACTGTTGTCATGTGGAACCCATCCATGTAGTCATTGACTGTTGTCATGTGGCCCTTCGTCCTTCACTGTATGACTGTATGAATGGAGAGGGGGAGAGTGATGAATGGAGAGGGGGAGAGTGATGAATGGAGAGGGGGAGAGTGATGAATGGAGAGGGGGAGAGTGATGAATGGAGAGGGGGAGAGTGATGAATGGAGAGGGGGAGAGTGATGAATATCCACTGACTGTTGTTGTCATGCGTAACCCCTCCCTGGCTGTTGTTGCCATGCGTAACCCCTCCCTGGCTGTTGTTGCCATGCGTAACCCCTCCCTGACTGTTGTTGCCATGCGTAACCCCTCCCTGACTGTTGTTGTCATGCGTAACCCCTCCCTGACTGTTGTTGCCATGCGTAACCCCTCCCTGACTGTTGTTGTCATGCGTAACCCCTCCCTGACTGTTGTTGTCATGCGTAACCCCTCCCTGACTGTTGTTGTCATGCGTAACCCCTCCCTGGCTGTTGTTGCCATGCGTAACCCCTCCCTGGCTGTTGTTGCCATGCGTAACCCCTCCCTGGCTGTTGTTGCCATGCGTAACCCCTCCCTGGCTGTTGTTGCCATGCGTAACCCCTCCCTGGCTGTTGTTGCCATGCGTAACCCCTCCCTGGCTGTTGTTGTCATGCGTAACCCCTCCCTGACTGTTGTTGCCATGCGTAACCCCTCCCTGGCTGTTGTTGTCATGCGTAACCCCTCCCTGGCTGTTGTTGCCATGCGTAACCCCTCCCTGGCTGTTGTTGCCATGCGTAACCCCTCCCTGACTGTTGTTTCCATGCATAACCCCTCCCTGGCTGTTGTTGCCATGCGTAACCCCTCCCTGGCTGTTGTCATATGCAATAGAATGAGGAATTGGCGTGCTCGACTCAACAGTTAATAGTAACAAAAAGTATTTAGGTGCTGCGTTCAAAAGGCATATCCTGGAAAAAAGGGAAAACCCTCCCAAACTGTGAGTCTTTACGTTTGAATGTATTTTAAGAAGCAGCAGAGGTCAGAGAAAACGGAATGAGTCTTTACGTTTGAATGTATTTTAAGAAGCAGCAGAGGTCAGAGAAAACGGAATGCGTTTCGGCATGTTTAGGCAAAGGCCTTTGTCATATACAACCCACCAACCCATCTGTCTGTATTTTCAGGCACAAGGAGACCGTGATTCCCAACGAGCTGCCTCTGGTCCAGGAGGTCACCACCACCTTGCGTGAGTGGGCTTCCATATGGAGAGACCTCTACGTGGTGAGTAGAGTGAGTCACGTATCTTCACACCTAACATTATACATTACATTTTAGTCATTTAGCAGACGCTCTTATCCAGAGCGACTTACAGTTAGTGAATACATGTTTTTTTTTATACTGGCCCCCCGGTGGGAATCAAACCCACAACCCTGACGTTGCAAACGCCATGCTCTATCAACTGAGCTACATCCCTGCCGGCCATTCCCTCCCCTACACTGGACGACGCTGGGCCAATTGTGCGCCGCCCATGAGTCTCCCGGTCGCGGCCGGCTGCGACAGAGACTGGATACGAACCAGGATCTCTAGTGGCACAGTTAGCACTGCGATGCAGTGCCTTAGACCACTGCGCCACTCAGGAGTACAACCACACACACACACACACACACACACACACACACACACACATTCATGCTACACACACATCACAACTGCTGCTACCAGACTCTTAGTATGATTGCTAAATACTGCTCAACGTAAACACTTGACCCCTAATCCCCCCCCTTCGCCAAAACGTGTAAATATTGGACTATAAATGGTTCCTTCCTGTATTATTCTGATGCTAACATGTTCATTCTATTCTACTGAAACATTTACTTTCTGTTCCTATTCTTATATTTTAGTATTTCTTATTGTTGTTGCGCTGTCCAGAAGGAACCTGCAAGTTAGCATTTTAGTTGTACGGTGTATATCCTGTACATATCACTAATAAAACTTGAAACACACACTGTATGTAGAATGTGCTCTCTGTGGTGTGTTGAATTTGAGGACAATGTGACCATTTTTTAGTTTTGGATGGTTAACACACAAAAGCGCCGAGGAAGGCCAGAAGGCTTTAATAAGTGATACTAGCAAGAGCAGGGTATGGGTTTCTCTATTGGTTGAAGTTATCTCGTTGACCCCGTGACCCTGTAACCAGATCACTCAGATGTTCCTTTTAGAATGTTGCACGGTGGGCACTAAAGACAACTGACTTCCTTGTCGTCTCTTTCATGGAGTGTTTCGGACAGATTGCTCATGAGGTGTGTGTGGTTGTGTCTGTGTGTTGGTGTTACAGGGGGACCGGCGGGAGATGTTTAACTGTGTCAGGGATATGATCTATGACCTGATTGAGTGGCGATCTCAGATCCTGTCAGGGACGCTCCCACAAGACGAGCTGGCTGAGCTGAAACAGAGAATCACCTCTAAGATCGACTACGGGAATAAGTAAGGACCTGCTCACTCTCTCTCTCTCTTTCTTATTCGCTCGCTCTCTCTCTCTTTCTCTCTCTTTCTTACTCGCTCTCTCTCTCTCGCTCTCTCTCGCTCTCTCTCGCTCTCTCTCGCTCTCTCTCGCTCTCTCTCTCTCGCTCACTCGCTCGCTCGCTCGCTCGCTCTCGCTCTCTCACGCTCGCTCTCTCTCTCTCTCTCTCACGCTCTCTCTCTCTCTACATCTTTACCATAGTCCAGGTGATCTGTCTATCCTTCTCTGACCATATTAACTCAGCAGAATGGGTTTTGTTCAGAAAGGTAATCCATGTTGTCAGTCATTGACCAATAACACAATAGAGTAGGTAGACTAAATGATTGACGGAGAACAAATCATTTTTTATTTCATGTTTTATTTAAAGGTCCAATGCAGTAGTTTTTTTTAAATCTCAGTATCAAATCATTTCTGGCTAACAATTAAGTACCAAAGAGCAATTTCTCAAGCAACAATTTAGCTAGGACTGTCTGGTAGTGGTCTGAGTGGGGGGGGGGGGGGAACTGAAAACTAGCTGGTATTGGCAGAGAGCTTTGGAACTGTTTTTCATATTGGTCTATTAACTAATTAGTGAGGTCACCAGGCAGGCCAAAACTCCATCCCGCCACAACAGGCAGACATTTCAGGCGGTCTATCGAAACAACTCTTACACTAAAAGGGCATTATCATAGTTTTCACAGTATTATTCCATCCTCCATAATGTGGAAATATATATATATATATATATATATATATATATATATATATATATATATATATATATATATATATATATATATATATATTGTTGTACGAGATCTTCAGTTTCTTGGCAATTTCTCGCATAGAATAGCCTTCATTTCTCAGAACAAGAATAGACTGACGAGTTTCGGAAGAAAGTTATTTGTTTCTGGCCATTTTGATCCTGTAATCGAACCCACAATTGCTGATGCTCCAGATACTCAACTAGTCTCAAGAAGGCCAGTTTTATTGCTTCTTTAATCAGCACAACAGTTTTCAGCTGTGCTAACATAATTGAAAAAGGGTTTTCTAATGATCAATTAGTCTTTTAAAATTATAAACTTGGATTAGCAAACACAACGTGCCATTGGAACACAGGACTGATGGTTGCTGATAATGTGCCTCTGTACGCCTATGTAGATATTCCATAAAAAATCAGCCGTTTTCAGTTACAATAGCCATTTACAACATTAACAATGTCTACACTGTATTTCTGATCTGTTTGATGTTATTTTAATGGACAAAAAATTGCTTTTCTTTCGAAAACAAGGACATTTCTAAGTGACCCCAAACTTCTGAACGGTAGTGTGTGTGTATGTATATCTATATATCTAGCTCCTCCTCCCTATATATATATATATATAAACAGGAAAATCACATTTTTGACGGCACAGGGCCTTTAACCCTTATTTTAGGGGTTGAGCCTAAATCATAAGGTTTAGTTACTTGAGTACCCATACTGTATTCCATCACACACTATGGTGCCTATTGTTGGACCTGCAGTGGTCTTTTGTGGTCCAGAAAATTAGCTGGAAATGAGAGAGGAGAGCTTGGCTTCCCTGGTGTGATGAAAGTTCCAACACAGTGAGGTGGATAAATGTATCTGGCAGGGGAGCAGAGTGGAATACATAGATTATCTCCCAGCACCGTTCACACCTGGGTGGGATTCTGTGGGAGATGAAAAACAGCTCTAAAGATGGAGAAGGAGCTGAAAAACAGAGCTCTAGAGATGGAGAGGGAGGAGCTGAAAAACAGAGCTCTAGAGATGGAGAGGGAGGAGGAGCTGAGAAACAGAGCTCTAGAGATGGAGAGGGAGGAGCTGAGAAACAGAGCTCTAGAGATGGAGAGGGAGGAGCTGAGAAACAGAGCTCTAGAGATGGAGAGGGAGGAGCTGAAAAACAGAGCTCTAGAGATGGAGAGGGAGGAGGAGCTGAGAAACAGAGCTCTAGAGATGGAGAGGGAGGAGCTGAGAAACAGAGCTCTAGAGATGGAGAGGGAGGAGGAGAGCTGAGAAACAGAGCTCTAGAGATGGAGAGGGAGGAGCTGAGAAACAGAGCTCTCCCAGCATCTCACTCACTGTTAGGAAATTCTCTCTCTCTCTCTCTCTCCCTGTCTCTCTGTCTCTCTCTCTCTCTCTCTCTCTCTCTCTCTCTCTCTCTCTCTCTCTCTCTAACTCCTATCCTCTTTCTCTCGAACTCCTCTCCTTTCTTTCTCTGCCTCTTTCACCTTCTCTCTCTTTCTCTCGCTCTAACTCCTCTCCACTCTCACTCGCTGACATATTATGTCATTATGTACAAAAGGGTTGTATTTACAATGGTGTTTGTTCTTCACTGGTTGCCCTTGTGGCAATTTATCAAAATGGGATTTGTTTTTCAAATTCTTTGTGGGTCTGTGTAATCTGAGGGAGATGTATCTCTCTCTCTCTCTCTCTCTCTCTCTGCTCTCTCTTTGCTCCCCATCTCTCTCTCTCTGCCTCTCTCTCCCCCCCTCTCTCTCTCTGCCTCTCTCTCTCTCTCTCTCTCTCTCTCTCTCTCTCTCTCTCTCTCTCTCTCTCTCTCTCTCTCTCTCACTCTCTCTCTCTCTCTCTCTCTCTCTCTCTCTCTCTCTCTTTCTGTCTGTCTCTCTCTCTCTCTCTCTCTCCATCTCTCTCTCTCTCTCTCTCTCTCTCTCTCTTTCTGTCTGTCTCTCTCTCTCTCTCTCTCTCTCTCTCTCTCTCTCTCTCTCTCTCTCTCTCTCTCTCTCTCTCTCTCTCTCTCTCTCTCTCTCTCGCTCTCTCTCTCTCTCTCTCTCTCTCTCTCTCTCTTTATATAACAGGTACCTGGATCTAGACCTGGTGGTGAGAGATAAAGATGGCAACATCTTGGACCCAGACTCTACCAGCACCGTCTCTCTCTTCAGAGCACATGAAGCTGCCTCTAAACAGATAGAGGACAGGATCCAAGAGGAGAAGGTAAACTTCAGAGATTCAGAAATCAATCAATTCATCCATCAATCCGTCAGTTAATCAATCAATCATATTTATTCATAAACCCCTATTTACATCAGCAGTTGTCACAAAATTATTTTACAGTAACCTGGCCTCGACCCAAAAGAGCAAGCAGAAGATCACTTCAACAATATACAAAAAAAAAAGAAATCCCATTTGTCATATCATCTCCCCAGTGAGAGGTGGTGATGTGGAATGAGATTCTCAGTGTGAGATGATGATGTGTAAATAATGTTTTAGAACATGTTAACACTCTTCAGGCCTTTCCCCTCTAACCTCCTGTATGTGACACGTCGTGAACAGAAACAGTAGCATTTGCCACTCTCCCTGCCGCCTCCTCTCTCTCCCTGCCGCCTCCTCTCTCTCCCTGCCGCCTCCTCTCTCTCCCTGCTGCCTCCTCTCTCCTCCTCTCTCTCCCTGCCGCCTCCTCTCTCTCCCTGCCGCCTCCTCTCTCTCCCTGCCGCCTCCTCTCTCTTCCTGCCGCCTCCTCTCTCTCCCTGCCGCCTCCTCTCTCTCCCTGCTGCCTCCTCTCTCTCCCTGCTGCCTCCTCTCTCCTCCTCTCTCTCCCTGCCGCCTCCTCTCTCTCCCTGCCGCCTCCTCTCTCTCCCTGCCGCCTCCTCTCTCTCCCTGCCGCCTCCTCTCTCTTCCTGCCGCCTCCTCTCTCTCCCTGCTTCCTCCTCTCTCCTCCTCTCTCTCCCTGCCGCCTCCTCTCTCTCCCTGCCGCCTCCTCTCTCTCCCTGCTGCCTCCTCTCTCCTCCTCTCTCTCCCTGCTGCCTCCTCTCTCTCCCT
This sequence comes from Coregonus ussuriensis, assembly GCA_031479575.1. Classification (NCBI taxonomy): domain Eukaryota; kingdom Metazoa; phylum Chordata; class Actinopteri; order Salmoniformes; family Salmonidae; genus Coregonus; species Coregonus ussuriensis. The sequence continues at coordinate 105,565,598 of CM062473.1, read as the reverse complement.
GCCGCCTCCTCTCTCTCCCTGCCGCCTCCTCTCTCTCCCTGCCGCCTCCTCTCTCTCCCTGCCGCCTCCTCTCTCTCCCTGCTGCCTCCTCTCTCCTCCTCTCTCTCCCTGCCGCCTCCTCTCTCTCCCTGCCGCCTCCTCTCTCTCCCTGCCGCCTCCTCTCTCTCCCTGCCGCCTTCTCTCTCTCCCTGCCGCCTCCTCTCTCTCCCTGCTGCCTCCTCTCTCCTCCTCTCTCTCCCTGCCGCCTCCTCTCTCCTCCTCTCTCTCCCTGCCGCCTCCTCTCTCTCCCTGCCGCCTCCTCTCTTCTCCCTGCCGTCTCCTCTCTTCTCCTCTCTCTCCCTGCCGCCTCCTCTCTCTCCCTGCCGCCTCCTCTCTCTCCCTGCCGCCTCCTCTCTTCTCCCTGCCGCCTCCTCTCTTCTCCTCTCTCTCCCTGCCGCCTCCTTTCTTCTCCTCTCTCTCCCTGCCGCCTCCTCTCTCTCCCTGCCGCCCCCTCTCTTCTCCTCTCTCTCCCTGCCGCCTTCTCTCTCCTCCTCTCTCTCCCTGCCGCCTCCTCTCTTCTCCTCTCTCTCCCTGCCGCCTCCTCTCTCTCCCTGCCGCCTCCTCTCTTCTCCTCTCTCTCCCTGCCGCCCCCTCTTCTCCTCTCTCTCCCTGCCGCCCCCTCTTCTCCTCTCTCTCCCTGCCGCCTCCTCTCTTCTCCTCTCTCTCCCTGCCGTCTCCTCTCTTCTCCTCTCTCTCCCTGCCGCCTCCTCTCTTCTCCTCTCTCTCCCTGCCGCCTCCACTCTTCTCCTCTCTCTCCCTGCCGTCTCCTCTCTTCTCCTCTCTCTCCCTGCCGCCTCCTCTCTTCTCCTCTCTCTCCCTGCCGCCTCCTCTCTTCTCCTCTCTCTCCCTGCCGCCTCCTCTCTTCTCCTCTCTCTCCCTGCCGTCTCCTCTCTTCTCCTCTCTCTCCCTGCCTCCTCTCTTCTCCTCTCTCTCCCTGCCGTCTCCTCTCTTCTCCTCTCTCTCCCTGCCGCCTCCTCTCTTCTCCTCTCTCTCCCTGCCGCCTCCTCTCTTCTCTCTCCCTCCCTGCTGCCTCCTCTCTTCTCTCTCCCTGCCGCCTCCTCTCTTCTCCTCTCTCTCCCTGCCGCCCCCTCTTCTCCTCTCTCTCCCTGCTGCCTCCTCTCTTCCCCTCTCTCTCCCTGCCGCCTCCTCTCTTCTCCTCTCTCTCCCTGCCGCCTCCTCTCTTCTCCTCTCTCTCCCTGCTGCCTCCTCTCTCTCCCTGCCGCCACCTCTCTCTCCCTGCCGCCTCCTCTCTCTCCCTGCCGCCCCCTCTCTTCTCCTCTCTCTCCCTGCCGCCTCCTCTCTTCTCCTCTCTCTCCCTGCCGCCTCCTCTCTTCTCCTCTCTCTCCCTGCGCCTCCTCTCTCTCTCCCTGCCGCCCCCTCTCTTCTCCTCTCTCTCCCTGCTGCCTCCTCTCTTCTCCTCTCTCTCCCTGCCGCCCCCTCTCTTCTCCTCTCTCTCCCTGCTGCCCCCTCTCTTCTCCTCTCTCTCCCTGCCGCCTCCTCTCTTCCGCTCACTCTCTCCCTGCCGCCTCCTCGCCACCTCCTCTCCTATCCCTGTCACCTCCCTGCTCTCCCCCCTTCTCACCTCTCTCTCCCCGCCCTCTCCTCTCCCCTCCTCTTTCTCCCCTCCACCTCCTCTCCTCTCTCTCCCCGCCACCTCTCCTCTCTCTCCCCGCCACCTCTCCTCTTTCTCCTCGCCACCTCCTCTCCTCTCTCTCCCCACCACCACCTCTCCTCTCTCCCAGCCATCTCCCCTCCTCACCTCTCTCCCAACCATCTCCTCTCCTCTCTCTCTCCCAACCATCTCCCTGAATGTCAACTTGGCAGTGTTGAACTGTGTCCCAAATGGCACCCTATTCCCTATGTAATGCACTACTTTAGACCAGGGTCCTATAGGGATTATGGTGCCATTTGGGACTCAGCCTATAAAGTGACTCTAAATTGGTGAAGTGCCCTTCAGCTATGTGGAGTCATCTTATGTGACCTTTCCATCCCTGCAGTTGCGTATGCATGGAGCAATATAACATTCTCTCAGGTCATCACCATGAATGTTAATGCGTACTTTCAGATGCCCCGGCGTATTTTTTTTAAGGACATTGTTAATTTTAAGCAAAACTAGGACATCTTCTCAAAATCATTATCACAAACATGCAGACACCTCATCAGATCATTCTCAGCAGATGGTGGACGGTAATCAGGGATGTGGTGCAGTTGCCGTACCAGGCGGTGATACAGCCCAACAGGATGCTCTGAATTGTGCATCTGTAAAAGTTTGTGATGGTCTTAGGGGCCAAACTCAATTTCTTCACCACACTGTCTGTGTGGGTGGACCATTTCAGAGTGTCAGTGATGTGTACGCCGAGGAACTTGAAGCTTTCCACCTTCTCCACTGCGGTCCCGTCGATGTGGATAGGGGCGTGTTCCCTCTGCTGTCTCCTGAAGTCGACGATCCGCTCCATTGTTTCGTTTTGTTGACGTTGAGGAAGAGGTTCCTGGCACCACTCCGCCAGGGCCCTCACCTCCTCCCCTGTAGGCGGTCTCGTCATTGTTGGTAATCAAGCCTACTACTGTTGTGTCGTCTGCAAACTTGATGATTGAGTTGGAGGCGTGCGTGGCCACACAGTCATGGGTGAACAGGGAGTACAGGAGGGAGCTGATGAGCACGCACCCTTGTGGGGCCCCAGTGTTGAGGATCAGCGACGTGGAGGTGTTGTTTCCTACCTTCACCACCTGGGGGGCAGCCCGTCAGAAAGTCCAGGACCCAGTCGCACAGGGCGGGGTTCAGACCCAGGGCCCGAGCTTAATGATGAGCTTGGAGGGTACTATGGTGTTGAATGCTGAGCTATAGTCAATGAACAGCATTCCTACATAGGTATTCCTCTTGTCCAGATGGGATAGGGCAGTGTGCAGTGCGATGACGATTGCATCGTCTGTGGATCTATTGGGGCTGGTATGCAAATTGAAGTGGGTCTAGGGTGACAGGTAAGGTAGAGGTGATATGATCCTTAACTAGCCTCTCAAAGCACTTCATGATGACAGAAGTGAGTGCTACGGGGCGATAGTCATTTAGTTCAGTTACCTTTTGCTTTCTTGGGTACAGCAACAATGGTGGACATCTTGAAGCAAGTGGAGACAGCAGACTGGGATAGGGAGAGATTAAATATGTCCGTAAACACTCCAGCCAGCTGGTCTGCGCATGCTTGGAGGACGCGGCTAGGAATGCTGTCTGGGCCGGCAGCCTTGCGAGGGTTAACACACTTAAATGTCTTACTCACGCCGGCCACGGAGAACGAGAGCCCACAGTCCTTGGTAGTGGGCCGCGTCGGTGGCACTGTGTTATCCTCAAAGCGGGCGAAGAAGGTGTTTAGCTTGTCCGGGAGCAAGACGTCGGTGTCCGAGACGTGGCTGGTTTTCCCTTTGTAATCCATGATTGTCTGTAGACCCTGCTACATACTTATTGTGTCTGAGCTGTTTAATTGTGACTCCACTTAGTCTCTGTACTGACGTTTTGCCTGTTTGATTGCCTTACGGAGGGAATAACTACACTGTTTGTATTCTGCCATATTCCCAGTCACCTTGCCGTGGTTAAATGCGGTGGTTCGCGCTTTCAGTTTTGCGCGAATGCTGCCATCTATCCACGGTATTTGATTTGGGTTTTAATAGTCACAGTGGGAACAACATCCCCTATACACTTCCTGATGAACTCAGTCACCGTGTCCGTGTAAACGTCAACATATCCCAGTCCGCGTGATCAAAACAATCTTGAAGCATGGATTCCGATTGGTCAGACCAGCGTTGAATAGACCTTTGCACAGGTACTTCCTGTTTGAGTTTCTGCCTATAGGAAGGGAGGAGCAGAATGAATCTGATTTGCTGAAGGGAGGGTGGGGGAGGTCCTTGTAGCCATCCCGGAAGGGAGAGTAACAATGGTCGAGAATTTTTGAAGGCCGAGTACTACAGGCAATGTGTTGGTATAACTTCTGATACATTTTCCTCAAATGTTCTTTGTTAAAATCCCCAGCTACAATAAATGCGGCCTCAGGATATGTGGTTTCCAGTTTGCACAAAGTCTAGTGTAGATCCTTGAAGGCTGTCTGGGTATCGGCTTAAGGGGAAATATACACGGCTGTGACTATAACCGAAGAGAATTCTCAAGGGAGGTAATACGGACGGCATTTGATTGAGGTATTCTAGGTCTGGTGAACAAAAGGACTTGAGTTCCTTGACGTTATCACAATCACACCATGATTAGTTAATCATGAAACATACACCACCGCATTTCTTCTTTCCGGAGTGTTCTTTATTCCTGTCTGCGCGATGTACTGAGAACCCAGCTGGCTGTATGGACGGGGACAGTATATCCGGAGAGAGCCGTGATTCCGTGAAACAGAGTATGTTACAGTCCCTGATGTCTCTCTGGACAGAGATCCTCGCCCTGAGCTCGTCTACTTTATTGTCCAGAGACTGAACATTAGCGAGTAATACACTATATATAGTAATATACTCGGAAGCGGTGGATGGTGTGCACGCCTCCTGAGTCGGACTAGAAGTCCACTCCGAATACCTCTTCTTTGCCGGCGGCGTCTTGGAGCAGCCTCTGGGATAAGTTCAATTACATTTTTCACATGTTAGTCATTTAGGAGATGCTCTTGTCCGGAGCGACTTACAGTATTGAGTACATACATTTTCATATTTGTTCGTATTGCCCTGGGGGGTACGAACAAAGGATCCAATTCGGGAAAGTCGTATTTCTGGTCGTAATGCTGGTGAGTTACCGCAGCTCTGATATCCAAAAGTTATTTTCGGCTGTATGTAATAACCCAAAAAACTTTCTGGTGTAAGAAATAACAAAAAAACAAAACAAAAAAAAACACTGCAAAGTTGCCAGGTCTGTCGGTGCCAAATGTGTCAACCTGACAGCTTAATGAAGATGGGTCTGACTGATGTTAAGTAACAGTCCAGTCTAATGAAGATGGGTCTGACTGATGGGAAATAACAGTCCAGTCACTGTCCAGTCTAATGAAGATGGGTCTGACTGATGTTAAATAACTGTCCAGTCTAATGAAGATGGGTCTGACTGATGTTAAATAACAGTCCAGTCTAATGAAGATGGGTCTGACTGATGTTAAATAACAGTCCAGTCACTGTTAGTCTATGTCATGGAAATGTTTTGTTCCTAATGTTTTGTACACTCAGTGTATATAAATCACAAAATCATGTTTTTGACTGCACTGGGCCTTTAACCTTCACAGGCCCGTGGCCAGATGATATGACAGCCAGGCTAGTGAAGAGTACTGGACCCCTTGTATTAAATGCAACATCTCTGTTTCCTCCCTCTTTCCCTCTCCTCCTCCTCTTCCTCTCCCCGGGGCAGTCTCAGAAACAGAACGTAGATCTGAGCAGGCAGGCCAAGTTCGCCCAGACCCCGTCCTTCGCCCTCTTCGTCACCCTGAAGAACGTGGTGTGTAAGATCGGTGAAGATGCAGAGGTGCTCATGTCCCTCTACGACCCCGTTGAGTCGAAGTTTATTAGGTATGTAACCTCTATGACCTCGTAGGGTTAAAGGTCATCATGTACAGTACACAGAGCCCATAGGGAGAGCATTTGCGTTGTTGGGTTTTTGTAGTCGACTTGAGCTGCAACAGATTTCCACAACGATTTTCACACGTTGCTATACCAACCTTATTAAAACGACAAATTGAAACATTTGTTCACTAAAACTGTTGTTCTTATTTAACACTGTAAATTATAGGATTTAGTGGTTTTGGGTGGTTTCTTCCTTTTTAAGGTTAAAGGTAATCAGATATGTTCCTCTATGACCCTCTGAGGGTTAAAGTTTATCAGGTAAGCCAAGGGTCGCAAGAGTTCTGGAAACTTTCCTACACTTCCCAGGTTTTCCTGAAATCCCAGTTGGAGGATTGGCTCCCTGCTTATTTGCTCATTATTCCGGGAATCCTCTCATCTGGAATTTCTGGAAAACCTCTGAATCATGGGAATAGTATACTCCTAGGTATGAGTCCAAAGCCAGGACCGTGACAGAACAGACCCTGCTGCCTGCTGCCAGGGGATTCTATCGTTCCAGGATTACAGCAACAAATACTGTTTAAGAAGCATCTAATCTGTGTACGACATTAGTCAGTTGATTGTAATTTCTTCATGAAGAAACTAGAGAGTTAATTTGTGATGACAGATTGTAAAGTTGAAAAGGTTCGTTTTGGTACCCTCTTTGATTTGTTCCCTCTCTTCCCCTCCTAGTGAGAATTACCTGGTGCGATGGTCCAGTCAAGGCCTGGTCAAAGATATAGATCAACTCCATAACCTGAGATCAGTCTTCACCGTAAGTATATGTAGAGTGTGTGGCTGTAATGGGAGTGTTGGCTGCAGCTGCATGATTGGATACCCAGCCCTGTCATGAAGGATGTCGGAGCCTGTGGTGTGTGTGTGTGTGTGTGTGTGTGTGTGTGTGTGTGTGTGTGTGTGTGTGTGTGTGTGTGTGTGTGTGTGTGTGTGTGCCCCCCACTGTTTGAGGGAGCGGTGTTTGTTAAGCTCCCCGGCTCTGAAAGATAAAGACCAGGACCCAGAGCGACCCGGCTTGTTTGTCGAAAGTCACCTCTCTACTAATGGCTGGCCAAGGTCAGCCAGGTTACCAGGCGCCTACGTACGACAAGCTAGCTGATGCCTGCTACTTGCTGCGCCGCTCGCTACACTGGCGGCACAGCAGGAAATGAACCGTGGAGTCAATTAAATAGGGAGTTAAAGCAATTTGCGGGCAAAAACTGCCGCCTTAACAAAAGTTTATCCTCCCTTGAAAAGGTTCTGATGAATTGTTCACTCAGCCCTACCTGGCTCGTTGTCATTGGTGTTACTCCTGCAGCCTAGTAAACAGATCAGCCTGGTGGTGGTGGTGTTACTGCTGCAGCCTAGTAAACAGATCAGCCTGGTGGTGGTGGTGTTACTGCTGCAGCCTAGTAAACAGATCAGCCTGGTGGTGATGGTGTTACTGCTGCAGCATAATAAACAGATCAGCCTGGTGGTGATGGTGTTACTGCTGCAGCATAATAAACAGATCAGCCTGGTGGTGATGGTGTTACTGCTGCAGCCTAGTAAACAGATCAGCCTGGTGGTGGTGGTGTTACTGCTGCAGCCTAATAAACAGATCAGCCTGGTGGTGATGGTGTTACTGCTGCAGCCTAATAAACAGATCAGCCTGGTGGTGATGGTGTTACTGCTGCAGCCTAGTAAACAGATCAGCCTGGTGGTGATGGTGTTACTGCTGCAGCCTAGTAAACAGATCAGCCTGGTGGTGGTGGTGTTACTGCTGCAGCCTAGTAAACAGATCAGCCTGGTGGTGATGGTGTTACTGCTGCAGCCTAGTAAACAGATCATCCTGGTGGTGATGGTGTTACTGCTGCAGCCTAGTAAACAGATCAGCCTGGTGGTGGTGGTGTTACTGCTGCAGCCTAATAAACAGATCAGCCTGGTGGTGATGGTGTTACTGCTGCAGCCTAATAAACAGATCAGCCTGGTGGTGATGGTGTTACTGCTGCAGCCTAGTAAACAGATCAGCCTGGTGGTGATGGTGTTACTGCTGCAGCCTAATAAACAGATCAGCCTGGTGGTGATGGTGTTACTGCTGCAGCCTAGTAAACAGATCAGCCTGGTGGTGATGGTGTTACTGCTGCAGCCTAGTAAACAGATCAGCCTGGTGGTGATGGTGTTAGTGCTGCAGCCTAGTAAACAGATCAGCCTGGTGGTGATGGTGTTACTGCTGCAGCCTAGTAAACAGATCAGCCTGGTGGTGGTGGTGTTACTGCTGCAGCCTAGTAAACAGATCAGCCTGGTGGTGGTGGTGTTACTGCTGCAGCCTAATAAACAGATCAGCCTGGTGGTGGTGGTGTTACTGCTGCAGCCTAGTAAACAGATCAGCCTGGTGGTGGGGGTGTTACTGCTGCAGCCTAGTAAACAGATCAGCCTGGTGGTGATGGTGTTACTGCTGCAGCCTAATAAACAGATCAACCTGGTGGTGGTGTTACTGCTGCAGCCTAGTAAACAGATCAGCCTGGTGGTGGTGTTACTGCTGCAGCCTAGTAAACAGATCAGCCTGGTGGTGATGGTGTTACTGCTGCAGCCTAGTAAACAGATCAGCCTGGTGGTGATGGTGTTACTGCTGCAGCCTAGTAAACAGATCAGCCTGGTGGTGATGGTGTTACTGCTGCAGCATAATAAACAGATCAGCCTGGTGGTGGTGTTACTGCTGCAGCATAATAAACAGATCAGCCTGGTGGTGGTGTTACTGCTGCAGCCTAGTAACAGATCAGCCTGGTGGTGGTGTTACTGCTGCAGCCTAGTAAACAGATCAGCCTGGTGGTGATGCTGTTACTGCTGCAGCCTAGTAAACAGATCAGCCTGGTGGTGGTGTTACTGCTGCAGCCTAGTAAACAGATCAGCCTGGTGGTGGTGTTACTGCTGCAGCCTAGTAAACAGATCAGCCTGGTGGTGATGCTGTTACTGCTGCAGCCTAGTAAACAGATCAGCCTGGTGGTGATGGTGTTACTGCTGCAGCCTAGTAAACAGATCAGCCTGGTGGTGGTGTTACTGCTGCAGCCTAGTAAACAGATCAGCCTGGTGGTGATGCTGTTACTGCTGCAGCCTAGTAAACAGATCAGCCTGGTGGTGGTGTTACTGCTGCAGCCTAGTAAACAGATCAGCCTGGTGGTGATGGTGTTACTGCTGCAGCCTAGTAAACAGATCAGCCTGGTGGTGATGGTGTTACTGCTGCAGCCTAATAAACAGATCAGCCTGGTGGTGGGGGTGTTACTGCTGCAGCCTAGTAAACAGATCAGCCTGGTGGTGATGGTGTTACTGCTGCAGCCTAATAAACAGATCAGCCTGGTGGTGATGGTGTTACTGCTGCAGCCTAGTAAACAGATCAGCCTGGTGGTGATGGTGTTACTGCTGCAGCATAATAAACAGATCAGCCTGGTGGTGGTGTTACTGCTGCAGCCTAGTAAACAGATCAGCCTGGTGGTGGTGTTACTGCTGCAGCCTAGTAAACAGATCAGCCTGGTGGTGATGCTGTTACTGCTGCAGCCTAGTAAACAGATCAGCCTGGTGGTGGTGTTACTGCTGCAGCCTAGTAAACAGATCAGCCTGGTGGTGGTGTTACTGCTGCAGCCTAGTAAACAGATCAGCCTGGTGGTGATGCTGTTACTGCTGCAGCCTAGTAAACAGATCAGCCTGGTGGTGATGGTGTTACTGCTGCAGCCTAGTAAACAGATCAGCCTGGTGGTGGTGTTACTGCTGCAGCCTAGTAAACAGATCAGCCTGGTGGTGATGGTGTTACTGCTGCAGCCTAGTAAACAGATCAGCCTGGTGGTGATGGTGTTACTGCTGCAGCCTAATAAACAGATCAGCCTGGTGGTGGTGGTGTTACTGCTGCAGCCTAGTAAACAGATCAGCCTGGTGGTGGTGGTGTTACTGCTGCAGCCTAGTAAACAGATCAGCCTGGTGATGGTGATGTTACTGCTGCAGCCTAGTAAACAGATCAGCCTGGTGGTGATGGTGTTACTGCTGCAGCCTAATAAACAGATCAGCCTGGTGGTGGTGGTGTTACTGCTGCAGCCTAGTAAACAGATCAGCCTGGTGGTGGTGGTGTTACTGCTGCAGCCTAATAAACAGATCAGCCTGGTGGTGGTGTTTCTGCTGCAGCCTAGTAAACAGATCAGCCTGGTGGTGGTGTTACTGCTGCAGCCTAGTAAACAGATCAGCCTTGACGAGAAGCTAAAACCAGACTAATTTGATACCAGATTGTCCTTATTGGCCTCATCGCAATGACACAGAGTACCAATGACACAGAGTGCCAATGACACAGAGTGCCAATGACACAGAGTACCAATGACACAGAGTGCCAATGACACAGAGTGCCAATGACACAGAGTGCCAATGACACAGAGTGCCAATGACACAGAGTGCCAATGACACAGAGTGCCAATGACACAGAGTGCCAATGACACAGAGTGCCAATGACACAGAGTACCAATGACACAGAGTGCCAATGACACAGAGTGCCAATGACACAGAGTGCCAATGACACAGAGTGCCAATGACACAGAGTGCCAATGACACAGAGTGCCAATGACACAGAGTACCAATGACACAGAGTACCAATGTAACCAACTAGAATTGTGTACAAGAAGTCAAAATGTAAATGTGCTCCTGGGCAGCACAGGCGGCTGGTGGCACCTTTTAATTGGGGAGGACATACTCATAGTAATGTCTGGAACCGAATAAATGGAACGGTATCAAACAGATGGTTTCCATGGTTTCCATGTGCTTGATGCCACTCCATTGACTCCATTCCAGCCATTATTATGAGCCGTCCTCCCCTCAGCAGCCTCCTGTGGTGGTCAGGATTGTTCCAAGGCAACGCTCGCTCACTCTTTCACTGTGTTCTGTCTGAAGAAACACTTGGGCAGCGTTGCTCCAAGGCTTTACTCTTTCTCAGCGTTTCTTCATCCTGGTCCTGGGGACCCAGAGGGGGGCACATGTCTGCTTTTCCCCCTAGCACTACACAGCCAATCCAAATGGTCAACTGTCATGTGAATTTCTATCTCTAATTCGACCTAAGCTTGAATCATTACCAGAGGTTGTAAAGCTCTGGTTTTAATCATCAATGATTCAAGGTCCACAATCCACAAGTAATTATCGGTAAATTTATTCATGGAGAGCTCTGCTCAAAAACACAAATATCCTGTTTTTTATACCCCTTGACAAACAAAGACACTATGCTCCTCCCACCTTTAGGTGGCTTTCTTAAACAGTTCCCGCCTTCCCCCTTGAATGGTTAGTAACGCCCCTTCTGTTAGTGGGTTGACACTACATGATAATTCTAACATTTATACTGTATTTGGGGTGAAATTCTTTAGTCATTATTCTTAAAATCCAAATTAATCTAACATCAACTCATCGAGCTTTGATGATTTTGAATCAGGTGTGTAGTGCTAGGGCAAAAACAAAAATGTGCAGCCCTTTGGGTCCCCAGGACCAGAATTAAGAAACACTGTTCTATCTATACTGAACAAAAATATAAACTCAACATGTAAAGTGTTGGTCCCATGTTTCATGCCGCTGAAATAAAAGATCCCAGAAATGTTCCATACGCACAAAAAACATATTTCTCTCAAGAATTTTGTGCACAAATTTATTTACGCCCCTGTTAGTGAGCATTTCTCCTTTGCCAAGATAATCCATCCACCTGACAGCTGTGGCATATCAAGAAGCTGATTAAACAGCATGATCATTACACAGGTAATGTGCTGGGGACAATAAAAGGACACTAGTCACACAGCACAATGCCACAGATGTCTCACGTTTTGAGGGAGCGTGCAATTGGCTTGCTGACTGCAAGAATGTCCACCAGAGCTGTTGCCAGAGATTTGAATGTTCATTTATCTACCATAAGCCACCTCCAGCTTCGTTTTAGAGAATTTGACAGTACGTCCAACCGGCCTCACAACCGCAGACCACATTTAACCATGCCAGCCCAGGACCTCCACATCCGGCTTCTTCACCTGCGGGATCGTTTGAGACCAGCCACCCGGGCAGCTGATGAAACTGAGGAGTATTTTTGTCTGTAAAAACGCCCTTTTGTGGGGGAAAAACTAATTCTGATTGGCTGCCCTCCCAGGCCAACCCATGGCTGCTCCCCTGCCCAGTCATGTGAAATCCATAGATTAGGGCCTAATGAATTTCTTTAAATTGACTGATTTCCTTACATGAACTGTAACTCAGTAAAATTGTTGAAATTGTTGCATGTTTAATATTTTTGTTCAGTATAAAATATTTCTTCCCCCCCAGTGTAACTGAAGTTGTGTAGGCTACAAGAAGGTAGGTGGTTCTGCTCCAATACCTCCGCTGTGTCTATTTGTCGTTCTTTTCCCCCAGGACCTTGGGAGTGAAGATTTAAAGAGAGAGAAGATCAGCTTTGTGTGTCAGATCGTTAGAGTTGGACGTATGGAGCTACGTGACAACAACACAAAGAAGCTGACCTCTGGGCTGAGGAGACCCTTTGGAGTAGCAGGTAGACTGGCCGTGATGGAGCCGGGATATAGCCTGTTGTGCTAGCGTTCCTCTAGCCTAGCAACCAGTCTGTTTGTGCCAACATTCCTCTAACCTGGGTACCAGTCTGTTTGTGCCAACATTCCTCTAGCCTAGCAACCAGTCTGTTTGTGCTAACATTCCTCTAGCCTAGCAACCAGTCTGTTTGTGCTAACATTCCTCTAGCCTAGCAACCAGTCTGTTTGTGCTAACATTCCTCTAGCCTAGCAACCAGTCTGTTTGTGCTAACATTCCTCTAGCCTAGCAACCAGTCTGTTTGTGCTAACATTCCTCTAGCCTAGCAACCAGTCTGTTTGTGCTAACATTCCTCTAACCTGGGTACCAGTCTGTTTGTGCTAACATTCCTCTAGCCTAGCAACCAGTCTGTTTGTGCTAACATTCCTCTAGCCTAGCAACCAGTCTGTTTGTGCTAACATTCCTCTAGCCTAGCAACCAGTCTGTTTGTGCCAACATTCCTCTAGCCTAGCAACCAGTCTGTTTGTGCTAACATTCCTCTAGCCTAGCAACCAGTCTGTTTGTGCTAACATTCCTCTAGCCTAGCAACCAGTCTGTTTGTGCCAACATTCCTCTAGCCTAGCAACCAGTCTGTTTGTGCTAACATTCCTCGAGCCTGGGTACCAGTCTGTTTGCGCTAACATTCCTCTAGCCTGGGTACCAGTCTGTTTGTGCTAACATTCCTCTAGCCTAGCAACCAGTCTGTTTGTGCTAACATTCCTCTAGCCTGGGTACCAGTCTGTTTGCGCTAACATTCCTCTAGCCTGGGTACCAGTCTGTTTGTGCTAACATTCCTCTAGCCTAGCAACCAGTCTGTTTGTGCTAACATTCCTCTAACCTGGGTACCAGTCTGTCTGTGCTAACATTCCTCTAGCCTAGCAACCAGTCTGTTTGTGCTAACATTCCTCTAACCTAGCAACCAGTCTGTTTGTGCTAGCATTCCTCTAACCTGGGTACCAGTCTGTTTGTGCTAACATTCCTCTAGCCTGGGTACCAGTCTGTTTGTGCTAACATTCCTCTAGCCTGGGTACCAGTCTGTTTGTGCTAACATTCCTCTAGCCTGGGTACCAGTCTGTTTGTGCTAACATTCCACTCCTTGTACTCTGTGTCATATCCCCAACAGGTTTGGCTTATGATATGGAGTACAAGGAGTGGAATATTGGCACAGAACAGGTCTGGATTTTAGGCTATAGTGTAACTGTATCCATGTTACCTAGAGCACTGACTGGGTCCACAGTACAGGTACATCTAGCCAAACAAAAGCTGAGGAGACTCTGGCTCATAGAAATAGAAGAACTAGAATGGGGAGAAGCCCCTCAGAACGCTGCCATCTGGCAGTGCAATCAATATGGCCGCCGGTCCACCCCATCACGGAACGTTGACTTGGAATGGGGATGTTAGTTCTTTTCATCCCATTTCTATGCTCTGGCCTGCCGTGTGGCTTGAGAGACACTGGTTTCTGGAGAGTTTATTCTTTCTATCGGAGTGGCTGCAGTTCCGGATTTTCTGGAACCCGACTTGCTTTTGCAACAACAAAAAAATCAGTAGATTTCTGGACATACGTGATCCACTAGCCTATCTCCCTTCAGCTGCCGCTCAGCGGTCAGTCACTCCATGACTCTGCTGCCGCTTGTACACAAAGTTAGACCAAACGCAGCTCTTTGTGTGTCGTGACAGTAGGCTAACATAAGTAGGATTGTCTGTCGAGACAGTAGGCTAACATAAATAGGACACAAACAGGTTGTCTAGAGTTACGGGAAGCTATTCAGGCCAGCTGTATGTAGCCTACACAGTATATCGAACTAGCAAGCCACATTGATTTAATGTTCTTTTTTTTAAAATAATCATTGCAAACATTGGCTTAAACAGGAGGCAGACTGCTGGCTATATGGCAGCATACCTATAAAGATTACATCACAATAACCGCTAATTGTTTTTCCCCAATGCAACGTGTAGAATGCGTCTTGCTTGTGCTACGGCAATATACGTTTCAACAGACCAATAAGGTTGTAGCCTTCATATACTGTAAAACATTGACCTCCTATACTATATGTCCTGTCTCTAACAGTGACATACTGCTATACCATTGACCTCCTATACTATATGTCCTGTTTCTAACAGTAACAGACTGCTATACCATTGACCTCCTATACTGTATGTCCTGTCTCTAACAGTAACAGACTGCTATACCATTGACCTCCTATACTATATGTCCTGTCTCTAACAGTAACAGACTGCTATACCATTGACCTCCTATACTATATGTCCTGTCTCTAATAGTAACAGACTGCTATACCATTGACCTCCTATACTATATGTCCTGTCTCTAACAGTAACAGACTGCTATACCATTGACCTCCTATACTATATGTCCTCTCTCTAACAGTCATGGATGTGACTGACATCATAACAGGCAAGATGGATGATGAGGACAAGCAGCATTTCATCCCCTTCCAGCCGTGAGTATGAAATATGAACACACTCCTATCCATTGCATCACCATAGAACAGCACACTAAGTCATTAAACCCACATCGACTTCTCCAGTCCTCCTTTATCATGGGAAGATGTTGCATAAACACATCAAATATGGAACAGAACATAATGGAGGTCTATGTTGGGGTACTGCTCTGATCCTCTATGGAACAGACCATAATGGAGGTCTATGTTGGGGTACTGCTCTGACCTCTATGGAACAGACCATAATGGAGGTCTATGTTGGGGTACTGCTCTGACCTCTATGGAACAGAACATAATGGAGGTCTATGTTGGGGTACTGCTCTGACCTCTGTGGAACAGAACATAATGGAGGTCTATGTTGGGGTACTGCTCTGATCTCTATGGAACAGAACATAATGGAGGTCTATGTTGGGGTACTGCTCTGACCTCTATGGAACAGAACATAATGGAGGTCTATGTTGGGGTACTGCTCTGACCTCTATGGAACAGAACATAATGGAGGTCTATGTTGGGGTACTGCTCTGACTTCTATGGAACAGAACATAATGGAGGTCTATGTTGGGGTACTGCTCTGACCTCTATGGAACAGACCATAATGGAGGTCTATGTTGGGGTACTGCTCTGACCTCTATGGAACAGACCATAATGGAGGTCTATGTTGGGGTACTGCTCTGACCTCTATGGAACAGAACATAATGGAGGTCTATGTTGGGGTACTGCTCTGATCCTCTATGGAACAGAACATAATGGAGGTCTATGTTGGGGTACTGCTCTGACCTCTATGGAACAGACCATAATGGAGGTCTATGTTGGGGTACTGCTCTGACCTCTATGGAACAGACCATAATGGAGGTCTATGTTGGGGTACTGCTCTGATCTCTATGGAACAGACCATAATGGAGGTCTATGTTGGGGTACTGCTCTGACCTCTATGGAACAGACCATAATGGAGGTCTATGTTGGGGTACTGCTCTGACCTCTATGGAACAGACCATAATGGAGGTCTATGTTGGGGTACTGCTCTGACCTCTATGGAACAGACCATAATGGAGGTCTATGTTGGGGTACTGCTCTGACCTCTATGGAACAGACCATAATGGAGGTCTATGTTGGGGTACTGCTCTGATCCTCTATGGAACAGAACATAATGGAGGTCTATGTTGGGGTACTGCTCTGACCTCTATGGAACAGAACATAATGGAGGTCTATGTTGGGGTACTGCTCTGACCTCTATGGAACAGACCATAATGGAGGTCTATGTTGGGGTACTGCTCTGACCTCTATGGAACAGAGCATAATGGAGGTCTATGTTGGGGTACTTCTCTGACCTCTATGGAAGAGACTATAATGGAGGTCTATGTTGGGGTACTTCTCTGACCTCTATGGAACAGACCATAATGGAGGTATATGTTGGGGTACTGCTCTGACCTCTATGGAACAGACCATAATGGAGGTCTATGTTGGGGTACTGCTCTGACCTCTATGGAACAGACCATAATGGAGGTCTATGTTGGGGTACTGCTCTGACTGTTGGGGTACTGCTCTGACCTCTATGGAACAGACCATAATGGAGGTCTATGTTGGGGTACTGCTCTGACCTCTATGGAACAGACCATAATGGAGGTCTATGTTGGGGTACTGCTCTGACCTCTATGGAACAGACCATAATGGAGGTCTATGTTGGGGTACTGCTCTGACCTCTATGGAACAGAACATAATGGAGGTCTATGTTGGGGTACTGCTCTGACCTCTATGGAACAGAACATAATGGGGGTCTATGTTGGGGTACTTCTCTGACCTCTATGGAACAGACCATAATGGAGGTCTATGTTGGGGTACTGCTCTGACCTCTATGGAACAGAACATAATGGAGGTCTATGTTGGGGTACTGCTCTGACCTCTATGGAACAGAACATAATGGAGGTCTATGTTGGGGTACTGCTCTGACCTCTGTCCCTAAAGCTACGGTTGAAGTAGTGTGCAGAGTAGACAGTGTCCTGCGTCTGAAGTGACACCCATGTTCCCTATATAGTGCACTACTGCCGTATGGGCCCTGGTCAAAAGTAGTGCACCGTAAAGTGAACAGGGTGCCATTTGGAACGCAGACAGGGACTATGTTTTGAGATTTCCTCAATGCTTCACACCTGATTCATCTGCAGTTTAAGACCCACCCTATTACCCACATAGACCAGGTCAAAAGTAGTGCGGTCTATAGGGAATGGGGTTGCCATATGGGACGCACCCCCTCCACTATTCCACCATGACTAAATTAAGGCAATCACATTTAACCGCCTGTGTTCCTGGGAGGATTTTATAATTGGAAATGCTTTAGGCAGAGTCCCAAATGGCACCCCTATTCCCTATATAGTGCACTACTTTCATAAGTGGTGAACGGTGTAAGGAAATAGGGTGCCATTTGGGACTCAGACCGTAGATACCAAGGAGTTTAGTTTAGTTGGCACCGTAGGCAGACCACTTCAGTTAACAGCTCTATCTATGAACATAAATCATGGAAAGGATTAGACTTCACATTTACTCAGAGGAAAAGGGATTGGGACAGGGAGAGTAGTAGGTGTGGTGTTTTGACGCAAGTTTGAATCTCTCACACACACACACACACACACACACTATCTGACTGATGCATTTCCAGTGTAGGTTGTTGTCTTACTAGCAGCGTGAGTTTTTAGCTACGACCCTGTTCTAAGGCAAACTAAACAGGAAGTTACTGTGCTTAAAAAGGACTGTTTGATGTAACTACATAATTGGTTAGAGATCTCTGGCATGCAAACAGCTTCAGCTCGGAGATGGAAATGGCCCTCAGATATGGAAAACAAAGGTGTAGATTTAATGTAATGTTCTTCGTAGTCTTGCCAGAGGCAACATCATTCCCTGTAAGACTTAGACTAGGGCTATGATGGCCTTTTCTAACCTAGTTTATTTAAAGTCTAAAGGCAGGGAAAGTGGATAGACGTTAGTCACGCTTCAATGTTTATTGCTGATTAATGAAATCAAGCTCTTATTTATTTCATTTCTACCCTTAAAAATACTCTACATATTCCAATAAATGCTATGCATCCTTCAGGTATTTCCCAACAAATCATGTAAAAAAAAAAAAAATTCTCTCTTTGAAATGTTCTCTTTCGGTTTACATGCATACTCACTCACAAAAAGTTAGAGTATTAACGAGACGAGACACCTTGTTTACATCTCAAAATGGCACCTTAGTCCCTATATAGAGCCCCTGGTAAAAAAAAAAAAAAGTAGTGCACTATATTGGGAATTAGGGTGCCATTTGGGATGCACTTGCACCTTTTCCTGTGTAATGTAGGGGTTGTTGTGGAGTGTTGGTACCGGCCGGTGTGTGTATCCAGTGTCATGTTGAAGTGGATGTGATTGAAGCCCTGGTAAAACCCCTGAGGGTCTTCGTTAGTTAGAGCTTAGCTGGGGTTTCTTGTACTGCAGTGGTTTTAAAACCTCTCTTTTCGGGGACCCCCAGACGTTTCACAATGATGTTGTAGCCCTGAAGTAGCTCACTTGATTCACCTATTTAAGGGCTTGGGGATTTTGTTGACGTGTTGAATCAGGTGCGCTTGCTGTGGAATAATGAAAATACATGGAATGGCTGGGGGTCTCCTGTGGGGGGGTTTGAAACCCCCTGGTCTACTGCACCTCCTCTCTGACTCCTCTCCTCTGACACCTCCTCTCTGACACCTCCTCTCTGACACCTCTCCTCTGACACCTCCTCTCTGACACCTCTCCTCTGACACCTCCTCTCTGACACCTCTCCTCTGACACCTCCTCTCTGACACCTCTCCTCTGACACCTCCTCTCTGACACCTCTCCTCTGACACCTCCTCTCTGACACCTCCTCTCTGACACCTCCTCTCTGACACCTCTCCTCTGTTCTCCCGTCCCTCTGTTCTCCTACACTCCTTTCCTCATTGTCGTTATGCTCTCCAGTGGTGGCTGGTGGCACTTTAAATCGGAGGACGGGCGTAGTAATGGGCTGGAACGGAATCGGTGGAACGGTATTGAACACATGGTTTCCTTGTTTTGATACCATTCCATTTACTCCATTCCAGCCATCACTATGAGCCGTCCTCCCCGTTGTCTCACGTCAGATAGCGCGTCGGCGTGTCTGCACTGATCTGTCTGATAAACTCGTAAACACTCATGGGATAGCTAAAAATAAGTTTGGCTACAATATACAAAAAAAATGTTACCAAGGTGACATCGTCCACTGAACCCCCTTTCATCCTCAAAAGAGTCAATTAATCAGACGCGTAACTTAAACGCCTCACAACTTCATCAACAAGCTGGCAAGCTAGCTATCGAATGGCCCTTCAAACAAGCTTGCACTACGCTGCTAATTGGAGCAAGTTTGCTCAGTTGATGGAGCATGGGTTTACTGTAGTAGCCAGTTGGTCATAGCTACCGAGAGCGGAGTGATTTTCAGAATTAGGAACTAGTTGTTAGGCGGATTAGCAAAATCTGGATTTCCACGACCGACTAGACAGATGGGTTGTGGTACGAGGCTCACGTAGGAGTGACGCCATTTGACTTGAGACAATGCTGTCCTCTCCTCACCAACCTCCTGTCATTTTTCACTCCTTTGTCATACTACACTGGTCCCAGCTACACTGGTCCCAGCTACACTGGTCCTAGCTACACTGTCCCAGCTACACTGGTCCCGGCTACACTGGTCCTAGCTACACTGGTCCTGGCTACACTGGTCTTAGCTACACTGGTCCCGGCTACACTGGTCTTAGCTACACTGGTTCAAGCTACACTGGACCCAGCTACACTGGTCCTAGCTACACTGGTCCCGGCTACACTGGTCCCGGCTACACTGGACCTAGCTACACTGGTCCTAGCTACACTGGTCCTAGCTACACTGGTTCTAGCTACACTGGCCCTAGCTACACTGGTCCCAGCTACACTGGACCTAGCTACACTGGTCCTAGCTACACTGGTCCCAGCTACACTGGTCCCAGTTACACTGGTCCTAGCTACATTAGTTTTCCTACACTTGTTTTAACGCCCCACGTCTGTCTCTCTCAGCTCTCACAGCAGCTGCCACACACGTGACTCTCCCTAGCTTCCCAAACCACACCTGCTGCTTTCTGATGCTCAGTACTGTATCAGTGCTACTCTCAATCAATCTGTCTCTCACTCTGCCCTAGTCTCTGCCCTAGACTCTGCCCTAGACTCTGCCCTAGACTCTGTACACTAGACTCTGCCCTAGTCTCTTCCCTAGTCTCTGCCCTAGACTCTGCCCTAGACTCTGTACACTAGCACTGAAAAAACCACCTGTTTTAGTTGTCCTTTACTTAATCTATGTCAACTCTCTGGCTATCTAGGTTCCACCACTTCCTGAATTCATTAGAAATGGAGGTGAAGGGGGTAGTAAACTGAGAGACCTTTGCTTCACTCTCTTGCTTTGTTACTAGAAGGGCACTAGAGTTGGCTGGCACCATGTCCTAAACCATGATCTCTTCTGTCTGTTTCCTTCCTTAACGTTGGTTCCCCATCCTGCTCCACTACTGTAATCTAACACGTCTCTGTCCTGTTGGTTCCCCGTCCTGCTCCACTACTGTAATCTAACACGTCTCTGTCCTGTTGGTTCCCCGTCCTGCTCCGCTACTGTAATCTAACACGTCTCTGTCATGTTGGTTCCCCGTCCTGCTCCACTACTGTAATCTAACACGTCTCTGTCCTGTTGGTTCCCCGTCCTGCTCCACTACTGTAATCTAACACGTCTCTGTCCTGTTGGTTCCCCGTCCTGCTCCACTACTGTAATCTAACATGTCTCTGTCCTGTTGGTTCCCCGTCCTGCTCCGCTACTGTAATCTAACACGTCTCTGTCATGTTGGTTCCCCGTCCTGCTCCACTACTGTAATCTAACACATCTCTGTCCTGTTGGTTCCCCGTCCTGCTCCACTACTGTAATCTAACACGTCTCTGTCCTGTTGGTTCCCCGTCCTGCTCCACTACTGTAATCTAACACGTCTCTGTCCTGTTGGTTCCCCGTCCTGCTCCACTACTGTAATCTAACACGTCTCTGTCCTGTTGGTTCCCCGTCCTGCTCCACTACTGTAATCTAACACGTCTCTGTCCTGTTGGTTCCCCGTCCTGCTCCACTACTGTAATCTAACACGTCTCTGTCCTGTTGGTTCCCCGTCCTGCTCCACTACTGTAATCTAACACGTCTCTGTCATGTTGGTTCCCCGTCCTGCTCCACTACTGTAATCTAACACGTCTCTACTGTAATCTAACACGTCTCTGTCCTGTTGGTTCCCCGTCCTGCTCCACTACTGTAATCTAACACGTCTCTACTGTAATCTAACACGTCTCTGTCCTGTTGGTTCCCCGTCCTGCTCCACTACTGTAATCTAACACGTCTCTGTCATGTTGGTTCCCCGTCCTGCTCCACTACTGTAATCTAACACGTCTCTGTCCTGTTGGTTCCCCGTCCTGCTCCACTACTGTAATCTAACACGTCTCTGTCCTGTTGGTTCCCCGTCCTGCTCCACTACTGTAATCTAACACGTCTCTGTCCTGTTGGTTCCCTGTCCTGCTCCGCTACTGTAATCTAACACGTCTCTGTCCTGTTGGTTCCCCGTCCTGCTCCACTACTGTAATCTAACACGTCTCTGTCCTGTTGGTTCCCCGTCCTGCTCCACTACTGTAATCTAACACGTCTCTGTCATGTTGGTTCCCCGTCCTGCTCCACTACTGTAATCTAACACGTCTCTGTCATGTTGGTTCCCCGTCCTGCTCCACTACTGTAATCTAACACGTCTCTGTCATGTTGGTTCCCCGTCCTGCTCCACTACTGTAATCTAACACGTCTCTGTCATGTTGGTTCCCCGTCCTGCTCCACTACTGTAATCTAACACGTCTCTGTCCTGTTGGTTCCCCGTCCTGCTCCACTACTGTAATCTAACACGTCTCTACTGTAATCTAACACGTCTCTGTCCTGTTGGTTCCCCGTCCTGCTCCACTACTGTAATCTAACACGTCTCTGTCATGTTGGTTCCCCGTCCTGCTCCGCTACTGTAATCTAACACGTCTCTGTCCTGTTGGTTCCCCGTCCTGCTCCACTACTGTAATCTAACACGTCTCTGTCCTGTTGGTTCCCCGTCCTGCTCCACTACTGTAATCTAACACGTCTCTGTCCTGTTGGTTCCCCGTCCTGCTCCACTACTGTAATCTAACACGTCTCTGTCATGTTGGTTCCCCGTCCTGCTCCACTACTGTAATCTAACACGTCTCTGTCATGTTGGTTCCCCGTCCTGCTCCACTACTGTAATCTAACACGTCTCTGTCATGTTGGTTCCCCGTCCTGCTCCACTACTGTAATCTAACACGTCTCTGTCCTGTTGGTTCCCCGTCCTGCCCCACTACTGTAATCTAACACGTCTCTGTCTCCGTCACTGCATTTTGCATCACTGTTTGGTGTGTTACTCTTCCTCCACCCTTCTCTTCTTCTGTCTTCTCCCTCTCTCTCTCTCTCTCCTCTGCTCTCTCTCTCTGCCCTCCTCTCCCTTTGGTGTTGTGCCTGTCATGTGCCTACTCCAGGCTAGCGTTGGATGATGCCATGCTTCGCCACAGGCAGCTGAACATCTCCCGTTTTTCACCCAGGGTGGCGGGGGAGAGCGACTTTCTCCAGACCGTCATCAACAAGGTCATCGCCGCCAAGGAGGTCAACCACAAGGGACAAGGTAAAGTTACTGTACAGAGAGGGAGGGATGAGATGCTTGGAGTGATACATTGGGAGGGCAGGGAGATACTGTTGGGTGATGTTACTGTGTGATAGACAATACAATATGATATACAATGTATGTAATACAATATGCCTGGGGTACTTGGTCCAAGGAGGCCAATCACAAAGGACAATTTAAAGTTACTGTGCAGGGAGGAATGATATGAAAGGCCTGGGGTCTGACTAAGGGTTGAAAGGCCTGGGGTCTGACTAAGGGTTGAAAGGCCTGGGGTCTGACTAAGGGTTGAAAGGCCTGGGGTCTGACTAAGGGTTGAAAGGCCTGGGGTCTGACTAAGGGATGAAAGGCCTGGGGTCTGACTAAGGGATGAAAGGCCTGGGGTCTGACTAAGGGATGAAAGGCCTGGGGTCTGACTAAGGGTTGAAAGGCCTGGGGTCTGACTAAGGGATGAAAGGCCTGGGGTCTGACTAAGGGTTGAAAGGCCTGGGGTCTGACTAAGGGTTGAAAGGCCTGGGGTCTGACTAAGGGATGAAAGGCCATTTGACCATGCTGTAGATGTCTTAGTAAATCACATGGTATCTTACCATACTGTAGATGTCTTAGTAAATCACATGGTATCTTACCATACTGTAGATGTCTTAGTAAATCACATGGTATCTTACCATACTGTAGATGTCTTAGTAAATCACATGGTATCTTACCATACTGTAGATGTCTTAGTAAATCACATGGTATCTTACCATACTGTAGATGTCTTAGTAAATCACATGGTATCTTACCATACTGTAGATGTCTTAGGAAATCACATGGTATCTTATCATACTGTAGATGTCTTAGTAAATCACATGGTATCTTACCATACCCATTTGACCATACTGTAGATGTCTTAGTAAATCACATGGTATCTTACCATACCCATTTGACCATACTGTAGATGTCTTAGTAAATCACATGGTATCTTACCATACCCATTTGACCATGCTGTAGATGTCTTAGTAAATCACATGGTATCTTACCATACCCATTTGACCATGCTGTAGATGTCTTAGTAAATCACATGGTATCTTACCATACTGTAGATGTCTTAGTAAATCACATGGTATCTTACCATACTGTAGATGTCTTAGTAAATCACATGGTATCTTACCATACTGTAGATGTCTTAGTAAATCACATGGTATCTTACCATACTGTAGATGTCTTAGTAAATCACATGGTATCTTACCATACTGTAGATGTCTTAGTAAATCACATGGTATCTTACCATACTGTAGATGTCTTAGTAAATCACATGGTATCTTACCATACTGTAGATGTCTTAGTAAATCACATGGTATCTTACCATACTGTAGATGTCTTAGTAAATCACATGGTATCTTACCATACTGTAGATGTCTTAGTAAATCACATGGTATCTTACCATACTGTAGATGTCTTAGTAAATCACATGGTATCTTACCATACCCATTTGACCATACTGTAGATGTCTTAGTAAATCACATGATATCTTACCATACCCATTTGACCATGCTGTAGATGTCTTAGTAAATCACATGGTATCTTACCATACCCATTTGACCATACTGTAGATGTCTTAGTAAATCACATGGTATCTTACCATACTGTAGATGTCTTAGTAAATCACATGGTATCTTACCATACTGTAGATGTCTTAGTAAATCACATGGTATCTTACCATACTGTAGATGTCTTAGTAAATCACATGGTATCTTACCATACTGTAGATGTCTTAGTAAATCACATGGTATCTTACCATACTGTAGATGTCTTAGTAAATCACATGGTATCTTACCATACTGTAGATGTCTTAGTAAATCACATGGTATCTTACCATACTGTAGATGTCTTAGTAAATCACATGGTATCTTACCATACTGTAGATGTCTTAGTAAATCACATGGTATCTTACCATACTGTAGATGTCTTAGTAAATCACATGGTATCTTACCATACTGTAGATGTCTTAGTAAATCACATGGTATCTTACCATACTGTAGATGTCTTAGTAAATCACATGGTATCTTACCATACTGTAGATGTCTTAGTAAATCACATGGTATCTTACCATACTGTAGATGTCTTAGTAAATCACATGGTATCTTACCATACTGTAGATGTCTTAGTAAATCACATGGTATCTTACCATACTGTAGATGTCTTAGTAAATCACATGGTATCTTACCATACTGTAGATGTCTTAGTAAATCACATGGTATCTTACCATACTGTAGATGTCTTAGTAAATCACATGGTATCTTACCATACTGTAGATGTCTTAGTAAATCACATGGTATCTTACCATACTGTAGGTGTCTTAGTAAATCACATGGTATCTTACCATACTGTAGGTGTCTTAGTAAATCACATGGTATCTTACCATACTGTAGATGTCTTAGTAAATCACATGGTATCTTACCATACTGTAGATGTCTTAGTAAATCACATGGTATCTGACCATACTGTAGATGTCTTAGTAAATCACATGGTATCTTACCATACTGTAGATGTCTTAGTAAATCACATGGTATCTTACCATACTGTAGATGTCTTAGTAAATCACATGGTATCTTACCATACTGTAGATGTCTTAGTAAATCACATGGTATCTTACCATACTGTAGATGTCTTAGTAAATCACATGGTATCTTACCATACTGTAGATGTCTTGGTAAATCACCCCCCTAAGTGTATTAATAGCTGGTGTAACAGCCCTTTGATGTACTTACCATCGCTCAGTAGAGTAGCCCCAGAGGGAAGAGAACATTCTCTGTGGTATAGTCATGTTGGATGAACATGGGGCGGCAGGTAGCTTAGTGGTTAAGAGCGTAGTGCCAGTAACCGAAAGGTCGCTGGTTTTAATCCCCCGAGCCGACTAGGTGAAAAATCTGTCGATGTGCCCTTGAGCAAGGCACTTAACCCTAATTGCTCCTGTAAGTCGCTCTGGGTAAGAGCGTCTGCTAAATGACTAAAAATGTAAAATTTAAATGTACTAAATGTCAGATCCACTCGGTCATCCCTGGCCCTGGTGACACACAGAGCACAGTGAGGAAGCAGCTGTGTGTGTGTGTGTGTTCGGCCAGGGTGACACACAGAGCGCAGTGGTGTTGGCGTCGGTCACACTCCCAAATCAAAAGGCTTTCAACAGCCTGCAGAGAGAGGAGAGGGTGACTGTACTTTATTATGGACCATGTAGAACAGTGGTCACCAAGCTTTTCTGAGTCAAGATCACGTTCTGAGTCAAAACATTGACTTAAAAAAAACGTAAGCCTATGCAACATTAACCATTTAAAAACAGTTCTGTAGCAATGAGGTTTGTGCAGTAGGCTATAGGTCCAATACATTATCACTGCATATTGGCTTTGCTTGAATTGTCCTGTCAATGTTGTTCTTCTCAGACTATTTAGAAATTACATTAAAAAAAAAAAACGAGTTCTATAATCACACTGGTAATAGATCGGTTGTATTACTTGTGAGGCACAGCTGAGTGAGCATAATAATTAGCTTTTTTAAATTATTTATTTATTAATTTTTTATTATTGGACTGATGGCCTGCATCTAATGGTCAGTCTGAGGGGTGGTAGGGAGCAGCGGTGAGGCGCCGTCCCTCCTCTCTCCCTCCCTCCGCTGAGAAAAGGGGGGACAGTCTTCCGGCCGTTGGCGAAACTCAAGTCGCACTGCGTTATTTCTGCCTCATGCACCAATTCATGTTGTTACCCCTATGACCAGAGAAAGGGAAATATTCCTCGATATAAAAAAAAATAGTATATTCCTTGATACTAATAATAACAACGCAAGCTTATCAGAACACTTTGCTATACTGATTCATTACAGCTGCAGTGCTTGTTGTAGCGTGAGGGGAAGTAGGGAGGACACACATTTTATGTCTTTATAAAAGTGTTGAACAAAGTGTTGACAGTGTTGAATAACAACTTAAACTTACTCATAAAAACAGCAGCTCTTTGCTGTATTCGTTGAGTCTCTCTCTACTAATGGTTTCTCTCAGTCTATGGCTTCGAGGAAACTGCAGACACTGTGATCTGGAATCGAAAAATTATATGGTTGAGAGGGATGAGGCAAAATGAATGGCAAATAAATCTGGTTGCGCAACCGATTGGCAAACGTACTGCAAATTGAGAAATCATGTGACTAAACTGAATAAAAAGAAGAAGAAACAACACTATGAAACAAAGATAAATGACATAAAGAATGATAGTTAAAAAGCTTTGGAGCACCTTAAATGACATTTTGGGAAAAAAGGCAAACTCAGCTCCATCATTTATTGAATCAGATGGCTCATTCATCACAAAACCAACTGATATTGCCAACTACTTTAATACTTTTTTTTATTGGCAAGATTAGCAAACTTAGGCATGACATGCCATCAACAATTACTGACACTACACATCCAAGTACATCTGACCAAATTATGAAAGACAGGCATTGAAATTTTGAATTCCAGAAAGTGAGTGTGGAAGAGGTGAAAAAAGTATTGTTGTCTATTAACAATGACAAGCCACCAGGGTCTGACAACTTCGATGGAAAATTACTGAGGATGATAGCGGACAATATTGCCACTCCTATTTGCCATATCTTCAATCTAAGCCCACTAGAAAGTGTGTGCACTCAGGCCTGGAGGGAAGCAAAAGTCATTCCGCTACCTAAGAATAGTAAAGCCCCCTTAACTGGCTCAAATAGCCGACCAATCAGCCTGTTACCAACCCCATAGTAAACTACTGGAAAAAAATGTGTTTGATCAGATACAATGCTATTTTACAGTAAACAAATTGACAACAAACTTTCAGCATGCTTATAGAGAAGGACATTCAAGCACAGCACTTACACAAATTACTGATGATTGGCTGAGAGAAATTGATGATAAAAATATTGTGGGGGCTGTTTTGTTAGACTTCAGTGCAGCTTTTGACATTATCAATCATAGTCTGCTGCTGGAAAAACGTATGTGTTATGGCTTTACACCCCATTCTATAATGTGGATAAAGAGTTACCTATCTAACATAACACAGCGGGTGTTCTTTAATGGAAGCCTCTCAAACATAATCCAGGTAGAATCAGGAATTCCCCAGGGCAGCTGTCTAGGCCCCTTGCTTTTTTCAATCTTTACTAACGACATGCCACTGGCTTTGAGTAAAGCCAGAGTGTCTATGTATGCAGATGACTCAACACTATACACGTCAGCTACTACAGCGACTGAAATGACTGCAACACTTAACAAAGAGCAGCAGTTAGTTTCAGAATGGGTGGCAAGGAATAAGTTAGTCCTGAATATTTCCAAAACTAAAAACATTGTATTTGGGTCAAATCATTCACTAAACCCTAAACCTCAACTACATCTCATAATGAATAATGTTGAAATTGAGCAAGTTGAGGAGACTGAACTGCTTGGAGTAACCCTGGATTGTAAACTGTCATGGTCAAAACATATTGATACAACAGTAGCTAAGATGGGGAGAAGTCTGTCCATAATAAAGCGCTACTCTGCCTTCTTAACAACACTATCAACAAGTTGGCTCAGAACAGGGCAGCACGGCTGGCCCTTAAAAGTACACGGAGAGCTAACATTAATGACATGCATGTCAGTCTCTTGGCTCAGAGTGGAAGAGAGATTGACGTCATCACTGCTTGTTTTGACAAGAGGTGTTGACAAGCTGAATGTACCGAGCTGTCTGTTTAAACTACTATCACACAGCTCAGAAACCCATGCCTACCCCACAAGACATGCCACCAGAGGTCTCTTCACAGCCCCCAAGTCCAGAACAGACTATGGGAGGCGCACAGTACTACATAGAGCCATGACTACATGGAACTCTATTCCACATCAGGTAACTGATGCAAGCAGTAGAATCAGATTTTTTAAAAACAGGTAAAAATACACCTTATGGAACCACAGGGACTGTGAAGAGACACACACAAGGGTATAGACACATGCACACGCACACATTGTAATATTGTTGTATGGTGGTATTAAACGGTTTGTATTGTAGATATGAGGTGATATAATAATGTTATATGATGTACTGTTTTATCTTTTGTTTTATATGTAATGTAAATGATTTAAGATGTTTGGACCCCAGGAAGAGTAGCTGCTACCTTGGCAGGAACTAATGGGGATCCATAATAAACCCCAGGAAGAGTAGCTGCTGCCTTGACAGGAACTAATGGGGATCCATAATAAACCCCAGGAAGAGTAGCTGCTGCCTTGGCAGGAACTAATGGGGATCCATAATAAACCCCAGGAAGAGTAGCTGCTGCCTTGGCAGGAACTAATGGGGATCCATAATAAACCCCAGGAAGAGTAGCTGCTGCCTTGACAGGAACTAATGGGGATCCATAATAAACCCCAGGAAGAGTAGCTGCTGCCTTGGCAGGAACTAATGGGGATCCATAATAAACCCCAGGAAGAGTAGCAGCTGCCTTTTCAGGAACTAATGGGGATCCATAATAAACCCCAGGAAGAGTAGCTGCTGCCTTGGCAGGAACTAATGGGGATCCATAATAAACCCCAGGAAGAGTAGCTGCTGACTTGGCAGGAACTAATGGGGATCCATAATAAACCCCAGGAAGAGTAGCTGCTGCCTTGGCAGGAACTAATGGGGATCCATAATAAACCCCAGGAAGAGTAGCTGCTGCCTTGGCAGGAACTAATGGGGATCCATAATAAACCCCAGGAAGAGTAGCTGCTACCTTGGCAGGAACTAATGGGGATCCATAATAAACCCCAGGAAGAGTAGCTGCTGCCTTGACCGGAACTAATGGGGATCCATAATAAACCCCAGGAAGAGTAGCTGCTACCTTGGCAGGAACTAATGAGGATCCATAATAAACCCCAGGAAGAGTAGCTGCTGCCTTGGCAGGAACTAATGGGGATCCATAATAAACCCCAGGAAGAGTAGCTGCTGCCTTGGCAGGAACTAATGGGGATCCATAATAAACCCCAGGAAGAGTAGCTGCTGCCTTGGCAGGAACTAATGGGGATCCATAATAAACCCCAGGAAGAGTAGCTGCTGCCTTGGCAGGAGCTAATGGGGATCCATAATAAACCCCAGGAAGAGTAGCTGCTGTCTTGACAGGAACTAATGGGGATCCATAATAAACCCCAGGAAGAGTAGCTGCTGCCTTGGCAGGAACTAATGGGGATCCATAATAAACCCCAGGAAGAGTAGCTGCTGACTTGGCAGGAACTAATGGGGATCCATAATAAACCCCAGGAAGAGTAGCTGCTGCCTTGGCAGGAACTAATGGGGATCCATAATAAACCCCAGGAAGAGTAGCTGCTGACTTGGCAGGAACTAATGGGGATCCATAATAAACCCCAGGAAGAGTAGCTGCTGACTTGGCAGGAGCTAATGGGGATCCATAATAAATACAAAAAATCTGAGCTATCTTATTTGGCCAGTGGTAGGCCTATAGGTGCACTTGATTTGCTCTCTGGGCCTGCCGGGTAAGCGGTTCAAAATGGGGACACTTTGTCTTCCCGGTGCTGGGGCTGCTGAATCAAGTGCACCTACCAGCAACAGCGCAAAAACAAATACAAATACTAGGAACACAAGGCTCTATCGTTGGGTTTTTAACAGAAATGTTTGGTGATGGGCTAGGAATGTCTTGGAGATGGACCAGTCAATCGCGATCGACCGGTTGGTGACCACTGATGCAGTACTGCACAGTGAGGGTCATCCCCCATGGTTTTACATGTTAACAGTCTTATTGAATGCTGAATGACAGTGGCCATGTGATGAGGATCAAATGAAGGAATGTGTGTGTGTTTGTGAGACAGTTTGTGTGTGTTTCTCTTGTTTGTTTATGTGTGTGTGTGTGTGTGTGTGTTTCTGTCTTTGTGTTTCTCTGTTTGTTTCCAAGACCGTGTGTGAAGTCATACCCATAAAATGTGTCTGTCTTATCAAATAGTCTCAAGGTGGTAGGTAGGTAGGTAGACCAGTCCAACCAGTCCAGAACCACAGGACCCAGTTAGGTCAAATTACTTAGAAATATGAAGTTCCCCCTCTGGTCCATTTGGTTTAAAAGGAGACCCACAGACAGACTGACCTCCCCTGTTGCCAAGTCCCAGGCTTTCTCTGGGTGGGTTCCAAATGGCACCCTTTTCCCTACATAGTGAACTACGAGCCATGGTCAAAAGTAGTGCACTACATGGGGAACAGGGGTGCCATTTGGGGACGTAGCCTCTGTCTACTGCCCAATTACCTGACGATGTTAAAACTGCTGGTCCGTGCTCTGTTCTAGAACTATTTAAATGTTCTACCTGATATGCCCCACATTTCCTTAAGGAAGGAAGCAGTTAGACACTGACCAAATGAAAAGTATTAATTTCAGCTTTGTATTTGGAACAGTGTCGAACTATGAGCTGCCATAGAAACGCCTCTTTGCAAACTAGAAAGGGTAATTTTCCTGAAGAAAGATTGTGTGACTTGCTCCTGCTGGCATATTAGACTTCTTGCCCTTCAGCAATTTGTCTTGGTTGTCATACTGAGGGAGAAATGGAGATTGCCACTGAGAACTTCATATGTTGGTATTAGCCATGGGCAATAGCTTCCTTAACAACAGTCTCTACTCCCTCCCTCCCTGTTCCCAGGTCTGTTTGTGACTCTGAAGCTGCTCTGATTTGATAGATTATATATCATATTCCCTGTTCCCAGATCTGCGGGTTACCCCGAAGCTGCTCTGATTTTGATGGATCATATATCATATTCCCTGTTCCCAGGTCTGTGGGTGACTCTGAAGCTGCTTCCAGGTGATATCCATCAGATCAGGAAGGACTTCCCTCACCTGGTTGACCGTTCTACAGCCGTAGCCCGCAAGATGGGCTTCCCAGAGATCATCATGCCAGGTAATATCATGATCCTTTCAGAGATCATCATGCCAGGTAGTATCATGATCCTTTCAGAGATCATTATGCCAGGTAGTATCATGATCCTTTCAGAGATCATCATGCCAGGTAATATCATGACCCTTTCAGAGATCATCATGCCAGGTAATATCATGATCCTTTCAGAGATCATCATGCCAGGTAGTATCATGATCCTTTCAGAGATCATCATGCCACGTAATATCATGATCCTTTCAGAGATCATCATGCCAGGTAATATAATGATCCTTTCAGAGATCATCATGCCAGGTAATATAATGATCCTTTCAGAGATCATCATTCCAGGTAATATCATGATCCTTTCAGAGATCATCATGCCAGGTAATATCATGATCCTTTCAGAGATCATCATGCCAGGTAATATCATGATCCTTTCAGAGATCATCATGCCAGGTAGTATCATGATCCTTTCAGAGATCATCATGCCAGGTAATATAATGATCCTTTCAGAGATCATCATGCCGGGTAATATCATGATCCTTTCAGAGATCATCATGCCGGGTAGTATCATGCCCCCTTTCCACTGTGAGATTTACTCCAGTGTTGGGTCCTAAAGACTCTATCTGGTTCCTACTGTGACTTGGGGCCACTGGGGCCAGATTGGGACTTTAGACAGGGCTTTATCCATTTACCAAATCATTATTACTATCTCAATGACTAAGTTGGTTAAATAAAGGACATATAGATAAATACATCCCTTTCCTGCCTCTGAAACTTAAAATTATGTACTGAAAGTATATGAAGTCATTTTGGGCGGTTTTCTGACTTTCTGGCCCATGTTCAACAGTCATTTCTTTCTGGTCCATCATTCATTGACTTCAATGGGAGCCGTATGTGAAAATCCACATTATGCATGTAGGTCTGAAGTCAGAACACGTCCCTTTGTCAGTGAGGTGTGTGTCCTCATTAGCCCTGTCTGTGTTTCCCCTTAGGTGATGTGCGTAACGATATCTACGTAACCCTGGTCCAGGGAGAGTTTGATAAAGGCAGCAAGTCCACCCCCAAGAATGTAGAGGTCACCATGACAGTCTACGACGAGGACGGAAAGAAACTGGAGGTATTGAGAGACACGCACGCACGCACGCACACACAGGACGGAAAGAAAATGGAGGTACTGACTAACGAATGGGTGTTAGTCTCACTGCTTTTTAGATCTTGTTCTGTCCACGTCGTGGTCCATTTTCTAGAGGTTTGACGTGGTGTAGTTCAGCTCTCACTGGGGAAAGTTCTGTCCACCTCGTGGTCCATTTTCTAGAGGTTTGACGTGGTGTAGTTCAGCTCTCACTGGGGAAAGTTCTGTCCACGTCGTGGTCCATTTTCTAGAGGTTTGACGTGGTGTAGTTCAGCTCTCACTGGGGAAAGTTCTGTCCACCTCGTGGTCCATTTTCTAGAGGTTTGACGTGGTGTAGTTCAGCTCTCACTGGGGAAAGCCAAAGCCTGTGATTAAGAGGGCTGACCGGACCTGACTGCTATTTCTCAATGCTTGGGTATCAGCTTACTGTAGTCCACCAATTCAAAAAAATATAGACTTTCAAACTGAAATTGCCCTGATTGTTTGTGAACAGCAGACAAATGACTATCCTTCTTTAACCTGTCTCCTCCCTTTCATCTACACTGATTTGAAGTGGATTTAACAAGTGACATCAATAAGGGATCATAGCTTCACCTGGATTGTATTCGGCGCATGTGTCAAATACAATTTGATTTGATTTGATTCACCGGGTTAGTCTGTCATGGAAAGAGCAGGTGTTGCTACTGTTTTGTCCACTCAGTGAATAACATCGTAAAACTACCAATGCTTCAGTGTTGCACAGTGCTTGCCAGCAGGCTCAGCCCAACCCATCTCATCATCACCGCGACAGACACTTCAAGGCTGCTTCATTTGCATATAAATCACAGACACAGACACACTTCAGAGCTGCTTCATTTGCGTATAATTATGGTGCGTGTCTCCAACATCTCTTCCAGAGTCTGGGCTGAGCTAGGCAGTCGAGGCTAGGGCCTAATCATTGCCACATGCTGTGTTTTTCCTCCAATCTGGAACTAAATGCATCATCTGCTGCAGCTGAGGCTGATGACTCTCTATGCTGCTGATCTCTGTTCCCCCAATAGGAGGAAGTCTCATCTTCTCATCCAGGATATCATCTCTCCTTTCTCACACCACATCCCTCCAATCTCTCTGGGGCTGGAGGAGTGGAATCAGGAGCCTGAAACTCTGCTGCCCAGACCCCCCCCACACACCTCTCTTCACCCCCCCCCCCCCCCCCCCCCCTCCCCCCAAGTCTCATATCTTCTATTGTAATACAGATGTTTTCACCCTTTAGCCCCATTGGCTCCCTGCAACACAGAGATGGAGAAATCATCCTCAGAGCCCTCCCTTCATTAGATATTTAACCAGATGGGTTGGAGAGAAGAGGAATGAACAGAAGATAGAGGGAGAAAGGATCTGCCGTTGTCTGTTGGAGGTTTCTTCAGGAGGCATTGATTAGACTGTATTGTCCCGGTAGTGAAGGAGCTTCCAGGTTCTCACTCCAGGTGTAACTTTACAAGACTCTTTTCTCTCTCTCATCTCACTGACTCCTCCCCGGGGAAGGCTTTGATTTAGACAGTGGTGGAAAAAGTACCCAATTGTCATACTTGAGGAAAAGTAAAGAAACCTCAATAGAAAATGACTCAAGTAAAAGTCACCCAGTACATTTCTACTTAAAAAAAAATTCTAAAAGTATTTGTTTTAAAATATACTTATCAAAAGTAAATGTAATTGCTAAAATATACTTAAGTATCAAAAGTAAAAATAAAAGTATAAATAATTTCAAATTCCTTATATTAAGCAAACGAGACAGCAACATTTTCTTGTTTTTTTAAATTTATGGATAGTCAGGGGCACATTCCAACATTCAGACATAATTTACAAACGAAGCACGTGTTCTCTTGATAAGTGTGATAATTGGACCATTTTCCTGTCCTGCTAAGCATTGAAAATGTAACGAGTACGTTTGGGTGTCAAGGAAAATGTATGGAGTAAAAAGTACAATATTTTCTTTTGGAATGTAGTGAAGTAAAAGTAAAAGTAGTCAAAAATCTAAATAGTAAAGTACAGATACCCCCCCTCCCCCCAAAACTCCTTAAGTAGTACTTTAAAGTATTTTTACTTAAGTACTTTACACCACTGGATTTAGATTGGCTGAACGGTGCTCTCAGCAGGTTGTAATTGGTTTAGAGCAGGGATGGTGGTGGGGGCCACAAAAAAACTGAAATCATCATGAGGGGCCGCAGTGGCTCATGGGTCTGCGTACCCACATCCATACACCCCTTTGACTTTGCCATGGGGCAGAGAGAAAAACTTGCAGTTTTACACTGACCCCCCCAGTGGTTTACAGCGAGACCCTGACCCCCCCCCCCCCCAGTGGTTTACAGTGAGGCCCTGACCCCCCCAGTGGTTTACAGTGAGGACCTGACCCCCCAGTTGTTTACAGGGATCCGCTACGGGAAGCTAATGGCTTGTCTGGACCTGTAGCACCAGCTGGTCTCTCCAGCAACACACACACACACACACACACACACACACACACACACACACACACACACACACACACACTGCAGCAGCAAAGGCAGTAGTGCTCAATTTAATATTTAATTAGTCATATATTTCTAATTAAGCAGGGTGTTTTCTGGGTAGTTAGGGTTGGTGGAGTAGACAGGCTGGCTGGAGTTCATGCTTTATATTAACACAGCCTTAGCATTAAGACAGCCCAATGAGGATATATGGAGGTTGTGCTATTTAATGTGAAAACATACTACATGTGCTTTACGGTGTGCTCTCAAAGTAATGATAATGCCAGGGACATAATTAGGATAGCAACCACATGAGTCTGTCATTTTGAATAGTCCTGTGTTGTGTTGTCTTGTCTTGTGTTGTCCTGTGTTGTGTTGTCTTGTGTTGTCCTGTGTTGTGTTGTCTTGTGTTGTGTTGTCCTGTGTTGTGTTGTCTTGTGTTGTGTTGTCCTGTGTTGTGTTGTCCTGTGTTGTGTTGTGTTGTCATGTGTTGTGTTGTCCTGTGTTGTGTTGTGTTGTCTTGTGTTGTCTTGTGTTGTCCTGTGTTGTGTTGGCCTGGCCTGTGTTGTGTTGTGTTGTCCTGTGTTGTGTTGTCTTGTTGTCCTGTGTTGTGTTGTGTTGTCCTGTGTTGTGTTGTCCTGTGTTGTGTTGTCCTGTGTTGTCTTGTGTTGTGTTGTCTTGTGTTGTGTTGTCCTGTGTTGTTGTTGTGTTGTGTTGTGTTGTCCTGTGTTGTGTTGTGTTGTGTTGTCCTGTGTTGTCCAGTGTTGTGTTGTCCTGTGTTGTCCTGTCCTGTGTTGTGTTGTCCAGTGTTGTGTTGTCCTGTGTTGTCCTGTGTTGTGTTGTCCTGTGTTGTGTTGTCCTGTGTTGTGTTGGCCTGTGTTGTGTTGTGTTGTGTTGTGTTGTCCTGTGTTGTCCAGTGTTGTGTTGTCCTGTGTTGTCCTGTGTTGTGTTGGCCTGTGTTGTGTTGTCCTGTGTTGGGTTGTCCTGTGTTGTGTTGTCCTGTGTTGTCCTGTGTTGTGTTGTCCTGTGTTGTGTTGTCCTGTGTTGTCCTGTGTTTTATGTGTTCAACTCAGTAGAGCATGGCTCTTGGTCCTCTGTAACTCAGTAGAGCATGGCTCTTGGTCCTCTGTAACTCAGTAGAGCATGGCTCTTGGTCCTCTGTAACTCAGTTGGTAGAGCATGGCTCTTGGTCCTCTGTAACTCAGTAGAGCATGGCTCTTGGTCCTCTGTAACTCAGTAGAGCATGGCTCTTGGTCCTCTGTAACTCAGTTGGTAGAGCATGGCTCTTGGTCCTCTGTAACTCAGTAGAGCATGGCTCTTGGTCCTCTGTAACTCAGTAGAGCATGGGTCTTGGTCCTCTGTAACTCAGTAGAGCATGGCTCTTGGTCCTCTGTAACTCAGTTGGTAGAGCATGGCTCTT
Organism: Coregonus ussuriensis; assembly: GCA_031479575.1. Lineage (NCBI taxonomy): Eukaryota > Metazoa > Chordata > Actinopteri > Salmoniformes > Salmonidae > Coregonus > Coregonus ussuriensis. Next base: position 105,529,373 of record CM062473.1, on the reverse strand, counting down.
GGTCCTCTGTAACTCAGTAGAGCATGGCTCTTGGTCCTCTGTAACTCAGTTAGCAGAGCATGGCTCTTGGTCCTCTGTAACTCAGTAGAGCATGGCTCTTGGTCCTCTGTAACTCAGTAGAGCATGGCTCTTGGTCCTCTGTAACTCAGTAGAGCATGGCTCTTGGTCCTCTGTAACTCAGTAGAGCATGGCTCTTGGTCCTCTGTAACTCAGTAGAGCATGGCTCTTGGTCCTCTGTAACTCAGTAGAGCATGGCTCTTGGTCCTCTGTAACTCAGTTGGTAGAGCATGGCTCTTGGTCCTCTGTAACTCAGTAGAGCATGGCTCTTGGTCCTCTGTAACTCAGTAGAGCATGGCTCTTGGTCCTCTGTAACTCACTCAGTAGAGCATGGCTCTTACAGGATAGTGGTTTGATTCCAGGGACCACCCGTATGTAAAATGTATGCATGGATAACTTTAAGTAGCTTTGGATTAAAGCATCTGCTAAATGGTATATAATATTATTGTTATATTCAAATACCTTCTCCATATCCACCTCTCTCTCTCGTTCAGAATGTGATGTACCCTGGTGCTGGAGACGAGGACATCTTGGAGTACCAGTCTGTCATCTACTACCAGGTCAAACAGCCACGCTGGTTTGAAACCATCAAGGTAGTCTGTCTGTACCCTTGTGTGTTTCTGAGTGTGTGTGTGTGTGTGTGTGTGTGTGTGTGTGTGTGTACTTTAATTTGAGATGCATTGCGTTCCATTGAGCTGCCTGTCTCCTGCCTTACTGTTTAACCTCAAGGTTGCCATCCCAATTGAAGACGTGAACCGAAGCCACCTGCGATTCACCTTCCGTCACCGATCATCTCAAGAATGTAAGTACAAATATGAATGTTTTTAAGGTCTTTAATTACTTTATTTAATAGAAAGAGAGAGGATGACAGTGAGGAAAGATAGAGGATGACAGTAGGGAAATATAGAGAGAGGATGACAGTGGGGAAAGATTGAGAGAGGATGACAGAGAGGAAATATAGAGAGGATGACAGTGAAGAAAGATAGAGGATGACAGTAGGGAAATATAGAGAGAGGATGACAAGGAGGATGACAGTGGGGAAAGATTGAGAGAGGATGACAGAGAGGAAATATAGAGAGAGGATGACAGGGAGGATGACAGTGAGGAAAGATAGAGAGAGGATGACAGTGAGGAAAGATAGAGAGAGGATGACAATTCATAACTTAAACCGCTAGACCACCCTAGTCCACGAGCACAAATATACATTCATACAATTATTCAGACAATGAATTCATAAATAGTAAGCAATTGGCTCCCAATCTGTCCCCAGTTGTCCAAGCCCAGCAGACTGGGTCCTGGCCATACGTCCTGGCCCGATGTCCTGGCACTCATAGGGTATAGGGGGCCATTTTTGGACACAAGCCCTGCTCATAATAATTACTTTGAGGTTCACCCTGTGTCACTTTAATTGTGAAATGAAATTCCCCTACGTAAATTAGCTTCATGTTATTCTGTTGGGACGGCTGTCTGTCTGTCAGTGGGCCCAGGCTGGGAGAATAAAATGGCTGGAACAACTCATTTGTGTGTTGGGGAAGGCATCCGCCTGGCTAAAGGGACTCCATTATAAATGTATTTATTTATTTTTGGTAGTGTTTGTAATGTTTTGGGTGTGTACCAGGGCTAAGGAAGCCTTTCCTGGCAGCCTTGCTGCTCCATCTGCTCGCCACATGGTGTAGTATCGGTTAGCCCAGCCAAGAGGGGCTGGTGGAGTAAAGGGCATGAGTTAGCGGAGAGCGGGCCGGCCGTATGCAAAACTATCAATTAGCAGGTCCAGACAGCCTGGACTGGGGTTGTCTGTCTGAACCGTGCTGTAGTTAGGGTGACGCTCTCCATCCTCTCCTCCTAGCAACGACACACACACACACAGTTGTGGGCTTCAGCAAAGACGAATCCTCTAGCACTGTTTACTTCTCAGTCACTCTGCCAGCCAGCCAGTCACTTAGCCAGCCAGCCAGTCACTCACTCACTCACTCACTCACTCACTCACTCACTCACTCACTCACTCACTCAGCCAGCCAGCCAGCCACTCACTCAGCCAGCCAGCCAGCCAGCCAGCCAGCCAGCCAGCCAGTCTCTCACTCACTCACTCACTCACTCACTCACTCACTCACTCACTCACTCACTCACTCACTCACTCACTCACTCACTCACTCAGCCAGCCAGTCACTCTGCCAGCCAGCCAGTCGCTCAGCCAGCCAGTCGCTCAGCCAGCCAGTCAGACAGTCCAAAGTTTTGAGAATGACACCAGTATTGGTCTTCACAAAGTTTGCTGCTTCAGTGTTATGAGATATTTTTGTCAGATGTTACTATGGTATACTGAAGTATAATTACAAGCATTTATGCAAAGTTTATGCAAAGAGTCAATATTTGCAGTGTTGACCCTTCTTTTTCAAGACCTCTGCAATCCGCCCTGGCATGCTGTCAATTCACTTCTGGGCCACATCCTGACTGATGGCAGCCCATTCTTGCATAATCATTGCTTGGAGTTTGTCAGAATTTGATGGTTTTTGTTTGTCCACCCGCCTCTTGAGGATCGACCACAAGTTCTCAATGGGATTAAGGTCTGGGGAGTTTCCTGGCCATGGACCCAAAATGTCGATATTTTGTTCCCCGAGCCACTTAGTTATCACTTTTGCCTTATGGCAAGGTGCTCCATCATGCTGGAAAAGGCATTGGTCGTCACCAAACTGTTCTTGGATGGTTGGGAGAAGTTGCTCTCAGAGGATGTGTTGGTACCATTCTTTATTCATGGCTGTGTTCTTAGGCAAAATTGTGAGTGAGCCCACTCCCTTGGCTGAGAAGCAACCCCACACATGAATGGTCTCAGGATGCTTTACTGTTGGCATGACACAGGACTGATGGTAGCGCTCACCTTGTCTTCTCTGGACAAGGTGTTTTCCGGATGCCCCAAACAATCGGAAAGGGGATTCATCAGAGAAAATGACTTTACCCCAGTCCTCAGCAGTCCAATCCCTGTACCTTTTGCAGAATATCAGTCTGTCCCTGATGTTTTTCCTGGAGAGAAGTGGCTTCTTTGCTGCCCTTCTTGACACCAGGCCTTCCTCCAAAAGTTTTTGCCTCACTGTGCATGCAGATGCACTCACACCTGCCTGCTGCCATTCCTGAACAAGCTCTGCACTGGTGGTGCCCCGATCCCACAGCTGAATCAACTTTAGGAGACGGTCCTGGCGCTTGCTGGACTTTCTTGGGCGCCCTGACGCCTTCTTCACATCAATTGAACCTCTCTCCTTGAAGTTCTTGATGATCCGATAAATGGTTGATATAGGTGCAATCTTACTAGCAACAATATCCTTGCCTGTGAAGCCCTTTTTGGGCAAAGCAATGATGACGGCACATGTTTTCTTGCAGGTAACCATGGTTAACATAGGAAGAACAATGATTTCAAGCACCACCCTCCTTTTAAAGCTTCCAGTCTGTTACAGTGAGGGAAAAACATATTTGATCCCCTGCTGATTTTGTACGTTTGCCCACTGACAAAGAAATGATTAGTCTATAATTTTAATGGTAGGTTTATTTGAACAGTGAGAGACAGAATAACACATGTCAAAAATGTTATAAATTGATTTGCATTTTAATGAGGGAAATAAGTATTTGACCCCCTCTCAATCAGAAAGATTTCTGGCTCCCAGGTGTCTTTTATACAGATAACGAGCTGAGATTAGGAGCACACTTTTAAAGGGAGTGCTCCTAATATCAGCTTGTTACCTGTATAAAAGACACCTGTCCACAGAAGCAATCAATCAATCAGATTCCAAACTCTCCACCATGGCCAAGACCAAAGAGCTCTCCAAGGATGTCAGGGACAAGATTGTAGACCTACACAAGGCTGGAATGGGCTACAAGACCATCGCCAATTAGCTTGATGAGAAGGTGACAACAGTTGGTGTGATTATTCGCAAATGGAAGAAACCCAAAAGAACTGTGAATCTCCCTCGGCCTGGGGCTCCATGCAAGATCTCACCTCGTGGAGTTGCAATGATCATGAGAACGGTGAGGAATCAGCCCAGAACTACACGGGAGGATCTTGTCAATGATCTCAAGGCAGCTGGGACCATAGTCACCAAGAAAACAATTGGTAGCACACTACGCCGTGAAGGACTGAAATCCTGCAGTGCCCGCAAGGTCCCCCTGCTCAAGAAATCACAAATACAGGGCCGTCTGAAGTTTGCCAATGAACATCTGAATGATTCAGAGGAGAACTGGGTGAAAGTGTTGTGGTCAGATGAGACCAAAATCGAGCTCTTTGGCATCAACTCAACTCGCCGTGTTTGGAGGAGGAGGAATGCTGCCTATGACCCCAAGAACACCATCCCCACCGTCAAACATGGAGGTGGAAACATTATGCTTTGGGGATGTTTTTCTGCTAAGGGGACAGGACAACTTCACTGCATCAAAGGGACGATGGACGGGGCCATGTACCGTCAAATCTTGGGTGAGAACCTCCTTCCCTCAGCCAGGACATTGAAAATGGGTTGTGGATGGGTATTCCAGCATGACAATGACCCAAAGCACACGGCCAAGGCAACAAAGGAGTGGCTCAAGAAGAAGCACATTAAGGTCCTGGAGTGGCCTAGCCAGTCTCCAGACCTTAACCCCATAGAAAATCTGTGGAGGGAGCTGAAGGTTCGAGTTGCCAAACGTCAGGCTCGAAACCTTAATGACTTGGAGAAGATCTGCAAAGAGTAGTGGGACAAAATCCCTCCTGAGATGTGTGCAAACCTGGTGGCCAACTACAAGAAATGTCTGACCTCTGTGATTGCCAACAAGGGTTTTGCCACCAAGTACTAAGTCATGTTTTGCAGAGGGGTCAAATACTTATTTCCCTAATTAAAATGCAAATCAATTTATAACGTTTTTGACATGCGTTTTTCTGGATTTTCTTGTTGTTATTCTGTCTCTCACTGTTCAAAGTTTTTATTTTTTATTGTCATTTAGCAGACGCTCTTATCCAGAGCAATTTACAGGAGCAATTAGGGTTAAGTGTCTTGCTCAAGGGCACATCGACAGATTTTTCACCTAGTCTGCTCGGGGATTAGAACCAGCGACCTTTCGTTTACTGGCACAACGCTCTTAACCACTAAGCTACCTGCCGCCCCATTAAAATTATAGACTGATCATGTCTTTGTCAGTGGGCAAACGTACAAAATCAGCAGGGGATCAAATACTTTTTTCCCCTCACTGTATTCTAACTCAATCAGCATGTTTCTGGTCTCTCAAACTGAAGCCCTTTATCTGTGATTCTGTGCTTGTTTCTGATTGAAGTCCTTACATAGTGAATAATCTCCTCTCCGGATTCTGCAGCATGCATACAAACAGTAGTCCCCCCCTCTATCTATATATTCTCTGTCCATCCATCCAACCATTGGTTGTCGTCCACTCCAGCGAGCAGAGAGATTATCCACAGCGCCAGGCTACGGGCAGAAAACCAATACGTGGATTTATGCAGATAGAATGCACCAGGTACTCGGATGAATCACGCCTGCACATCACGTACATTTTAGCTTGTTGATCTGGGGATGGTGATGTATACGGTCCTATCCGACGCTAAGCTTACGGGACACAGCCATAACTCTCCTCTTTAAATAGGACCCACACTGAGGCTTCCGTCCCAAATGCTGCCCAGTTCTCTATGTAGTGCACATAGTGTAGGGCTCTGGTCAAAAGTATGCAGTGTGCTGACATCATTCTCCCTGGGATATTGTAGCAAAGATGTAAATGATCTCTGCCATATGGTAGCTAACAACTGGATACAACACACATATTGTTGTTCAGGTTATTGGACCCATGTGTGTTCTGACTGAGGATGGGATAGTGTTTGACCCATATGTGTTCTGACTGAGGATGGGATAGTGTTTGACCCATATGTGTTCTGACTGAGGATGGGATAGTGTTTGACCCATATGTGTTCTGACTGAGGATGGGATAGTGTTTGACCCATATGTGTTCTGACTGAGGATGGGATAGTGTTTGTATGACCCATGTGTGTTCTGACTGAGGATGGGATAGTGTTTGACCCATATGTGTTCTGACTGAGGATGGGATAGTGTTTGACCCATATGTGTTCTGACTGAGGATGGGATAGTGTTTGACCCATATGTGTTCTGACTGAGGATGGGATAGTGTTTGACCCATATGTGTTCTGACTGACGCTGGGATAGTGTTTGACCCATATGTGTTCTGACTGAGGATGGGATAGTGTTTGACCCATATGTGTTCTGACTGAGGATGGGATAGTGTATGACCCATACAGTGCATTCGGAAAGTATTCAGACCCCTTGACTATTTCCAAATTTTGTTACGTTACAGCCTTATTCTAAAAGTGATTAAATTACATGTTTTCCTCATCAATCTACACACAATACCCCATAATGACAAAGTGAAAACTGGTTTTTCAAAAATTTTGCAAATGTATTTAACAAAAGAAGCAGAAATACCTTATTTACATAAGTATTCAGACCCTTTGCTATGAGACTCGAAATTCAGCTCAGGTGCATCCTGTTTCCAATGATCATCCTTGAGATGTTTCTACAACTTGATTGGAGTCCACCTGTGGTAAATACAATTGATTGGACATGATTTGGAAAGGCACACACCTGTCTATACAAGGTCCCACAGTTGACAGTGCATGTCAGAGCAAAAACCAAGCCATGAGGTCGAAGGAATTGTCCAAAAGCTCCAAGACAGGATTGTGTCGAGGCACAGATCTGGGGAAGGGTACCAAAAAATGTCTGCAGCATTGAAGGTCCCCGAGAACACAGTGGTCTCCATTCTTAAATGGAAGAAGTTTGGAACCACCAAGACTCTTCCTAGAGCTGGCCGCCCGGCCAAACTGAGCAATCGGGGGGGACACTACCACACCCTCCTCTGGAGAGCAGACAGCCAGACCCAGACACTAACACACCCTCCTCTGTAGAGCAGACAGCCAGACCCAGACACTACCACACCCTCCTCTGTAGAGCAGACAGCCAGACCCAGACACTAACACACCCTCCTCTGTAGAGCAGACAGCCAGACCCAGACACTACCACACCCTCCTCTGTAGAGCAGACAGCCAGACCCAGACACTACCACACCCTCCTCTGGAGAGCAGACAGCCAGACCCAGACACTAACACACCCTCCTCTGTAGAGCAGACAGCCAGACCCAGACACTACCACACCCTCCTCTGGAGAGCAGACAGCCAGACCCAGACACTACCACACCCTCCTCTGGAGAGCAGACAGCCAGACCCAGACACTACCACACCCTCCTCTGGAGAGCAGACAGCCAGACCCAGACACTAACACACCCTCCTCTGTAGAGCAGACAGCCAGACCCAGACACTACCACACCCTCCTCTGGAGAGCAGACAGCCAGACCCAGACACTACCACACCCTCCTCTGTAGAGCAGACAGCCAGACCCAGACACTACCACACCCTCCTCTGGAGAGCAGACAGCCAGACCCAGACACTACCACACCCTCCTCTGTAGAGGAGACAGCCAGACCCAGACACTACCACACCCTCCTCTGGAGAGCAGACAGCCAGACCCAGACACTACCACACCCTCCTCTGGAGAGGAGACAGCCAGACCCAAACACTACCACACCCTCCTCTGTAGAGCAGACAGCCAGACCCAGACACTAACACACCCTCCTCTGTAGAGCAGACAGCCAGACCCAGACACTACCACACCCTCCTCTGGAGAGCAGACAGCCAGACCCAGACACTACCACACCCTCCTCTGGAGAGCAGACAGCCAGACCCAGACACTACCACACCCTCCTCTGGAGAGCAGACAGCCAGACCCAGACACTAACACACCCTCCTCTGTAGAGCAGACAGCAAGACCCAGACACTACCACACCCTCCTCTGGAGAGCAGACAGCCAGACCCAGACACTACCACACCCTCCTCTGGAGAGCAGACAGCCAGACCCAGACACTACCACACCCTCCTCTGGAGAGCAGACAGCCAGACCCAGACACTACCACACCCTCCTCTGGAGAGCAGACAGCCAGACCCAGACACTACCACACCCTCCTCTGGAGAGCAGACAGCCAGACCCAGACACTACCACACCCTCCTCTGGAGAGCAGACAGCCAGACCCAGACACTAACACACCCTCCTCTGTAGAGCAGACAGCAAGACCCAGACACTACCACACCCTCCTCTGGAGAGCAGACAGCCAGACCCAGACACTACCACACCCTCCTCTGGAGAGCAGACAGCCAGACCCAGACACTACCACACCCTCCTCTGGAGAGCAGACAGCCAGACCCAGACACTACCACACCCTCCTCTGTAGAGCAGACAGCCAGACCCAGACACTACCACACCCTCCTCTGTAGAGCAGACAGCCAGATACTACCACACCCTCCTCTGGAGAGCAGACAGCCAGACCCAGACACTACCAGACCCTCCTCTGTAGAGCAGACAGCCAGACCCAGACACTACCACACCCTCCTCTGTAGAGCAGACAGCCAGACCCAGACACTACCACACCCTCCTCTGGAGAGGAGACAGCCAGACCCAGACACTAACACACCCTCCTCTGGAGAGCAGACAGCCAGACCCAGACACTAACACACCCTCCTCTGTAGAGCAGACAGCCAGACCCAGACACTACCACACCCTCCTCTGGAGAGCAGACAGCCAGACCCAGACACTACCACACCCTCCTCTGTAGAGCAGACAGCCAGACACAGACACTACCACACCCTCCTCTGGAGAGCAGACAGCCAGACCCAGACACTACCACACCCTCCTCTGGAGAGCAGACAGCCAGACCCAGACACTACCACACCCTCCTCTGGACAGCAGACAGCCAGACCCAGACACTACCACACCCTCCTCTGGACAGCAGACAGCCAGACCCAGACACTACCACACCCTCCTCTGGAGAGCAGACAGCCAGACCCAGACACTACCACACCCTCCTCTGTAGAGCAGACAGCCAGACCCAGACACTACCACACCCTCCTCTGTAGAGCAGACAGCCAGACCCAGACACTACCACACCCTCCTCTGGAGAGCAGACAGCCAGACCCAGACACTAACACACCCATCTAGATGGGGTACTAGACTGCTGCTGTCCTCCTTACCCTGACTTGCCAAGGTCACACAGCAACCTGATTCAGCAGAAGGACATGACCTTGATATTTGTTGATGGTGGATTATGAAGCTTTGGCTCTTCTCTTTGTTATGGAGCTCTAACCAGCTGTCTGGTTCAGTGGGCCTGGGCTCTAACTGGCTGTCTGGTTCAGTGGGCCTGGGCTCTAACCGGCTGTCTGGTTCAGTGGGCCTGGGCTCTAACTGGTTGTCTGCTTCAGTGGGCCTGGGCTCTAACTGGCTGTCTGGTTCAGTGGGCCTGGGCTCTAACCGGCTGTCTGGTTCAGTGGGCCTGGGCTCTAACTAGCTGTCTGGTTCAGTGGGCCTGGGCTCTAACCGGCTGTCTGGTTCAGTGGGCCTGGGCTCTAACCGGCTGTCTGGTTCAGTGGGCCTGGGCTCTAACCGGCTGTCTGGTTCAGTGGGCCTGGGCTCTAACTGGTTGTCTGGTTCAGTGGGCCTGGGCTCTAACTGGCTGTCTGGTTCAGTGGGCCTGGGCTCTAACCGGCTGTCTGGTTCAGTGGGCCTGGGCTCTAACCGGCTGTCTGGTTCAGTGGGCCTGGGCTCTAACCGGCTGTCTGGTTCAGTGGGCCTGGGCTCTAACTGGTTGTCTGGTTCAGTGGGCCTGGGCTCTAACTGGTTGTCTGGTTCAGTGGGCCTGGGCTCTAACTGGTTGTCTGGTTCAGTGGGCCTGGGCTCTAACTGGCTGTCTGGTTCAGTGGGCCTGGGCTCTAACTGGTTGTCTGGTTCAGTGGGCCTGGGTTCTAACTGGTTGTCTGGTTCAGTGGGCCTGGGCTCTAACTGGCTGTCTGGTTCAGTGGGCCTGGGCTCTAACTGGTTGTCTGGTTCAGTGGGCCTGGGCTCTAACTGGCTGTCTGGTTCAGTGGGCCTGGGCTCTAACTGGCTGTCTGGTTCAGTGGGCCTGGGCTCTAACTGGCTGTCTGGTTCAGTGGGCCTGGGCTCTAACTGGTTGTCTGGTTCAGTGGGCCTGGGCTCTAACTGGTTGTCTGGTTCAGTGGGCCTGGGCTCTAACTAGCTGTCTGGTTCAGTGGGCCTGGGCTCTAACTGGTTGTCTGGTTCAGTGGGCCTGGGCTCTAACTAGCTGTCTGGTTCAGTGGGCCTGGGCTCTAACTGGTTGTCTGGTTCAGTGGGCCTGGGCTCTAACTGGTTGTCTGGTTAAGTGGTTATCCCACTGGCTATAGGGTGAACGCACCAATTTGTGAGTCGCTCTGGCCAAGAGCGTCTGCTAAATGACGTTAATGTGCCCTTGAGCAAGGCACTTAACCCTAATTGCTCCTGTAAGTCGCTCTGGTTAAGAGCGTCTGCTAAATGACTAAAATGTAAATGTAAATGTCTGGTTCAGTGGGCCTGGGCTCTAACTGGTTGTCTGGTTCAGTGGGCCTGGGCTCTAACTAGCTGTCTGGTTCAGTGGGCCTGGGCTCTAACTAGCTGTCTGGTTCAGTGGGCCTGGGCTCTAACCGGCTGTCTGGTTCAGTGGGCCTGGGCTCTAACTAGCTGTTGACAGCTGAGATAAGCTACTTTAGCCTCAGCCCTGCTACCCTGGCTCTGTTCTGTGTGTCCCTCCAAAGGCCTTGAGACACTAATGACCTGTGATGGGCTTGTGCTCCCGAAAGGTGCAGCGGTCTAAGGCACTGCATCTCAGTGCTTGAGGCGTCACTACAGACCCCCTGGTTCGATTCCAGGCTGTATCACAACCGGCCGTGATTGGGAGTCCCATAGGGCGGCGCACAATTGGTCCAGCGTCGTCCGGGTTTGGCCGGTGTAGGCCGTCATTGAAAATACGAATTTGTTCTTAACTGACTTGCCTAGTTAAATAAAGGTTAAATAATAAAATAAAATAAAAAGCCCATTCCCAGCCCCCAGCCAAGCCCCAGCCCCCCCATACCGAGCCCCCAGCCCCCCCATACCCAGCCCCCCAGCCAAGCCCCAGCCCCCCGATACCCAGCCCCCAGCCCAGCCCATGTCTAGCTTCGCTGCCTATCCAGCTAAAACACCACCTCCTCTGTATCCCCTCCTCTGCCTGCAGCCAAAGACAAATCAGAGAAGATATTCGCCCTGTCGTTTGTGAAGCTGATGAGGTACGATGGGACAACACTGAGGGACGGAGAGCACGATCTCATTGTGTACAAGGTAGGTCATATAACACGATCTCATTGTATACAAGGTAGGTCATATAACACAATCTCATTGTATACAAGGTAGGTCATATAACACGATCTCATTGTATACAAGGTAGGTCATATAACACAATCTCATCGTATACAAGGTAGGTCATATAACACAATCTCATTGTATAGAAGGTAGGTCATATAACACGATCTCATTGTGTACAAGGTAGGTCATATAACACGATGTCATTGTATACAAGGTAGGTCATATAACACGATCTCATTGTATACAAGGTAGGTCATATAACACGATCTCATTGTATACAAGGTAGGTCATATAACACAATCTCATCGTATACAAGGTAGGTCATATAACACGATCTCATTGTATACAGGGTAGGTAATATAACACGATCTCATTGTATACAAGGTAGGTCATATAACACGATCTCATTGTGTACAGGGTAGGTATATAACACAATCTCATTGTGTACAAGGTAGGTCATATAACACGATCTCATTGTGTACAAGGTAGGTCATATAACACGATCTCATTGTGTACAGGGTAGGTATATAACACAATCTCATTGTGTACAAGGTAGGTCATATAACACGATCTCATTGTATACAAGGTAGGTCATATAACACGATCTCATTGTGTACAAGGTAGGTCATATAACACGATGTCATTGTATACAAGGTAGGTCATATAACACAATCTCATTGTATACAAGGTAGGTCATATAACACGATGTCATTGTATACAAGGTAGGTCATATAACACAATCTCATTGTATACAAGGTAGGTCATATAACACAATCTCATTGTGTACAAGGTAGGTCATATAACACGATGTCATTGTATACAAGGTAGGTCATATAACACGATCTCATTGTATACAAGGTAGGTCATATAACACGATCTCATCGTATACAAGGTAGGTCATATAACACGATCTCATTGTATACAAGGTAGGTCATATAACACGATCTCATTGTATACAGGGTAGGTAATATAACACGATCTCATCGTATACAAGGTAGCACGAACTGGACCTTTTTTGGAACACCATTATTTTTTGTCTTACTGAGATTTACTGTCAGGGCCCAGGTCTGACAGAATCTGGGCAGAAGATCTAGGTGCTGCTGTAGGCCCTCCTTGGTTGGTGACAGAAACACCAGATCATCAGCAAACAGTAGACATTTTGACTTCAGATTCTAGTAGGGTGAGGCCTCTCTCTCTCTCTCTCTCTCTCTCTCTCTCTCTCTCTCTCTGCCTCTCTACTGCTCTCTCGCCTTCTTTCTCTGCCTGTCTCTCTCTCTGCCTGTTTCTCTCTCTGCCTGTTTCTCTCTTTGCCTGTTTCTCTCTCTGCCTGTTTCTCTCTTTGCCTGTTTTTCTCTTTGCCTGTTTTTCTCTTTGCCTGTTTCTCTCTCTGCCTGTTTCTCTCTTTGCCTGTTTTTCTCTCTGCCTGTTTTTCTCTCTGCCTCTTTTTCTCTCTGCCTGTTTTTCTCTCTGCCTGTTTCTCTCTCTGCCTGTTTCTCTCTCTGCCTATTTCTCTCTCTGCCTGTATCTCTCTCTGCCTGTTTCTCTCTGCCTGTTTTTCCTCTCTGCCTGTTTCTCTCTCTGCCTCTCTCTGCCTGTTTCTCTCTCTGCCTGTCTCTGTCTCTGCATGTCTCTCTCTCTGCCTGTCTCTCTCTCTCTGCCTGTCTCTCTCTCTCTGCCTGTCTCTCTCTCTCTGCCTGTCTCTCTCTCTCTCTGCCTGTCTCTCTCTGCCTGTCTCTCTCTGCCTGTTTCTCTCTCTGCCTCTCTCTCTCTCTGCCTCTCTCTGCCTGTTTCTCTCTCTGCATGTCTCTCTCTCTGCCTCTCTCTCTTCATGTCTCTCTCTCTCTCTCTCTCTCTCTCTCTCTCTCTCTCTCTCTCTCTCTCTCTGTCTCTCTCTCTCTCTCTCTCTCTCTCTCTGTCTCTCGCTCTCTCTCTCTCTCTGTCTCTCTCTCTCTCTCTCTCTCTCTCTCTCTCTCTCTCTCTATGTCTCTCTCTCTCTCTCTCTCTCTCTCTCTGTCTCTCGCTCTCTCTCTCTCTCTCTCTCTCTCTCTCTCTCTCTCTCTCTCTCGCTCTCTCTCTCAGCTCTACTAATAATATCTTAACAACCTCCTATAGTCCCATGTATTTAGCCCAACTCAACCCTCACTGCCGAAATCAAATTCCTTTCATTTAAAACTTGTGTTACTTGCTCCTATTCATGTTAATTAAAAAGTTGATCCAGGAAAAACGATTCTAATCAGACGTTTTGACTCTTGCCTTTGTAGCCGTTGAAGTTGTCAGTCATGAAGACGCCCACTGGAAGAGTATTCCGTTTCACAGACTGCATAATGTTTGATGGAGAAACTGCTCATGAATCTATAGTCGATACTTTTGAATACTGTGTATCCTCTAAAGAATATCCACAGGATTCTAAGGTGTTTCACTGTTATCATAGAGATCCATAGGGATTCTATATGTAATGATATTCTTCTCATTAGCTTCTCTCCCATAGAGATGCATTCAATGTCTATTTACTTCTATGTCTCCCAGGCGGAGGCTAAGAAGCTGGAGGACTCGTCTCTGTACCTGAACCTGCCTGCTACCAAGGTGGAGCTGGAGGAGAAGGGTTTGTCCACTACAGGGAAGGGCACACACAACCTGGGAAACTGCACCATCAGCAAGGACTCCTTCCAGATAGCAACCCTGGTCTGCTCCACCAAGCTCACGCAGAACGGTAAAGAGACTCTCTCTCTCTCCCTCTAGTTCTCTCTCCTCCAACTTTACCTCCAGCCTTCTCTCTCTCAATTCAGTTTCATTTTCATTTTAAGGGGCTTTATTGGCATGGGAAACGTATGTTAACATGGCTAAAACAAGTGAAATAGATAATAAACTAAAGTGAATTTTTTTTTTATAAATTTGCACATATTTCTAAAAACCTGTTTTCACTTTGTCATTATGGGGTATTTGTATTTATTATGGATCCCCATTAGCTGCTGCTAAGGCAGCTGCTACTCTTCCTGGGGTCCAACAAAATTAAGGCAGGAGAGATTGACATGCATATTATTAATGTTTGCGCTCTGTGTACATCCATTGGCCAGCCGTGCTGCCCTGTTTTGAACCAATTACAAGATTAAGTTGAGGTTTAGGGTTTAGTGAACGATTTGTTCCAAATACAATGCTTTTACTTTTAGAAATATCTAGGACTAACTTATTCCTTGCCACCCATTCTGAAACTAACTGCAGTTCTTTGTTAAGTGTTGCAGTCATTTCAGTCGCTGTAGTAGCTGACATGTATAGTGTTGAGTCATCCACATACATAGACACACTGGCTTTACTCAAAGCCAATGGTATGTCATTAGTAAAGATTGAAAAAAGTAATGGGCCTAGACAGCTGCCCTGGGGAATTCCTGATTCTACCTGGATTATGTTGGAGAGGCTTCCATTAAAGAACACCCTCTGTGTTCTGTTAGACAGGTAACTCTGTACCCACAATATAGCAAGGAGTAAAGCCATATTGTGTGTAGATTGCTGAGGATTTGTAAATCTTTTATCCATTTTAGAATAAGACTGTAACGTAACAAAATGTGGAAAAAGTCAAGGGGTCTGAATACTTTCCGATGGCATTGTACGTTAATATAGGTTGTATTTACAATGGTGTTTGTTCTTCACTGGTTGCCCTCTTCTTGTGGCAACAGGTCACAAATCTTGCTGCTCTGATTGCACACTGTGGTATTTCACCCAATAGATATGGGAGTTTATCAAAATTGGATTTGTTTTCGAATTATTTGTGGTTCTGTGTAATCTGAGGGAAATATGTGTCTCTAATATGGTCATACATTTGGCAGGAGGTTAGGAAGTGCAGGTCATTTTCAGCCTCATTTTGTGGGCAGTGTGCACATAGCCTGTCTTCTCTTGAGAGCCAGGTCTGCCTACGGTGGCCTTTCTCAATAGCAAGGCTATGCTCACTGAGTCTGTACATAGTCAAAGCTTTCCTTAAGTGTGGGTCAGTCACAGTGGTCAGGTATTCTGCCACTGTGTACTCTCTGTTTAGGGCCAAATAGCATTCTAGTTTGCTCTATTTTTTTTGTAAATTTTTATCTCTCTCTCTCCTCCTCTCTCTCTCCCTCCAGCCCTCCCTACTCCTCTCTCCTCCTCTCTCTCTCCCTCCATCCCTCCCTACTTCTCTCTCCACCTCTCTCTCCCTCCAGCCCTCCCTACTCCTCTCTCCTCCCCTCTCTATCTCCCTCCAGCCCTCCCTACTTCTCTCTCCTCCTCTCTCTCTCCCTCCAGCCCTCCCTACTCCTCTCTCCTCCCCTCTCTCTCCCTCCAGCCCTCCCTACTTCTCTCTCCTCCCCTCTCTCTCCCTCCAGCCCTCCCTACTTCTCTCTCCTCCCCTCTCTCTCCCTCCAGCCCTCCCTACTTCTCTCTCCTCCCCTCTCTCTCCCTCCAGCCCTCTCTCCTCCTCTCTCTCCCTCCAGCCCTCCCTACTTCTCTCTCCTCCCCTCTCTCTCCCTCCAGCCCTCTCTCCTCTCTCTCCTCCAGCCCTCCCTACTTCTCTCTCCTCCCCTCTCTCTCCCTCCAGCCCTCCCTACTTCTCTCTCCTCCCCTCTCTCTCCCTCCAGCCCTCCCTACTTCTCTCTCCTCCCCTCTCTCTCCCTCCAGCCCTCTCTCCTCCTCTCTCTCCCTCCAGCCCTCCCTACTTCTCTCTCCTCCCCTCTCTCTCCCTCCAGCCCTCTCTCCTCCTCTCTCTCCCTCCAGCCCTCCCTACTTCTCTCTCCTCCCCTCTCTCTCCCTCCAGCCCTCTCTCCTCCTCTCTCTCCCTCCAGCCCTCCCTACTTCTCTCTCCTCCTCTCTCTCTCCCTCCAGCCCTCTCTCCTCCTCTCTCTCCTTCTAGCCCTCCCTACTTCTCTCTCCTCCTCTCTCTCTCCCTCCAGCCCTCTCTCCTCCTCTCTCCTCTCTCCCTCCAGCCCTCCCTACTTCTCTCTCCTCCCTCTCTCTCCCTCCAGCCCTCTCTCCTCCTCTCTCTCCCTCCAGCCCTCCCTACTTCTCTCTCCTCCTCTCTCTCTCCCTCCAGCCCTCTCTCCTCCTCTCTCTCCCTCCAGCCCTCCCTACTTCTCTCTCCTCCCCTCTCTCTCCCTCCAGCCCTCTCTCCTCCTCTCTCTCCCTCCAGCCCTCCCTACTTCTCTCTCCTCCTCTCTCTCTCCCTCCAGCCCTCCCTACTCCTCTCTCCTCCTCTCTCTCTCCCTCCAGCCCTCCCTACTTCTCTCTCCTCCCCTCTCTCTCCCTCCAGCCCTCTCTCCTCCTCTCTCTCCCTCCATCCCTCCCTACTCCTCTCTCCTCCTCTCTCTCTCCCTCCAGCCCTCCCTACTCCTCTCTCCTCCCCTCTCCCTCCCTCCAGCCCTCCCTATTTCTCTCTCCTCCTCTCTCTCCCTCCAGCCCTCCCTACTTCTCTCTCCTCCCCTCTCTCTCCCTCCAGCCCTCTCTCCTCCTCTCTCTCCCTCCAGCCCTCCCTACTTCTCTCTCCTCCCCTCTCTCTCCCTCCAGCCCTCTCTCCTCCTCTCTCTCCCTCCAGCCCTCCCTACTTCTCTCTCCTCCCCTCTCTCTCCCTCCAGCCCTCTCTCCTCCTCTCTCTCCCTCCAGCCCTCCCTACTTCTCTCTCCTCCTCTCTCCCTCCAACCCTCCCTACTTCTCTCTCCTCCTCTCTCTCTCCCTCCAGCCCTCCCTACTTCTCTCTCCTCCCCTCTCTCTCCCTCCAGCCCTCCCTACTCCTCTCTCCTCCCCTCTCTCTCCCTCCAGCCCTCCCTACTTCTCTCTCCTCCCCTCTCTCTCCCTCCAGCCCTCCCTACTTCTCTCTCCTCCCCTCTCTCTCCCTCCAGCCCTCCCTACTCATCTCTCCTCCTCTCTCTCTCCCTCCATCCCTCCCTACTTCTCTCTCCCTCCCTCCAGCCCTCCCTACTTCTCTCTCCACCTCTCTCTCTCCCTCCAGCCCTCCCTACTCCTCTCTCCTCCTCTCTCTCTCCCTCCAGCCCTCCCTACTCCTCTCTCCTCCCCTCTCCCTCCCTCCAGCCCTCCCTATTTCTCTCTCCTCCTCTCTCTCCCTCCAGCCCTCCCTACTTCTCTCTCCATCTCTCTCTCCCTCCAGCCCTCCCTACTCCTCTCTCCTCCTCTCTCTCTCCCTCCATCCCTGTTTTGTTCTTCCATGTCTCTCTACTCTTCAGCACAAGGCTAACTACATAAACCCCAACACCCCTCCAATATTTAAATGGCACCCAATTCCCTTTTATAGTGCACTACTTTTGCCGAGATGTACCATCTCGTTTTCAAGTGTCCAAATGACGTATCCCAAAAGAAATAAATGATCTCACTCCAATAAATAAAATAGATAAGATCTTGCTACCATGGAAAGGTAAATACCTGTCTATTTGTGGATAAGTCACCCTTATTAACTCTTTAGTAATATCCCAGTTTACCTATTTGCTTATGGTCTTGCCTACGCCTAGTGAACAGTTTTTTAAATTATATGAGAAAAAAATATTGCATTTTATTTGGAACGGCAAGCCAGACAAAATTAAACTGGCCTATTTATATAATGAATATGAATTCGGAGGACAGAAATTATTAAATATTAAAGCATTACACCTATCACTAAAAGCTTCAGTCATCCAAAAGTTATACTTAAATCCAAACTGGTTCTCTAGCAAATTAGTAAGATTTTCTCACCCAATGTTCAAGAATGGCCTTTTTCCCTTTATTCAGATTACAACCTCTCACTTTCAGTTATTTGAAAAGGAAATAATCTCCCAAATATCACTATTTCTAAAACAAGCCATAGAAAGTTGGTTGCAATTTCAATTTAAGCTTCCAGAAACAACAGAACAAATAATGCAACAAATATTGTAGTTAAACTCAAATATACCAATAGATAAAAAAAAAAATATATATTTTTTGAATAAAATAAAAAGTATAATCTTAATCGTAAATTATATCATAGGTAGGACTGGTGGAGTTAAGTCGCACATGCAGCTAAGAAAACCATATGGAAATGTCTGCTCTACACAAAATTACAACCAAATAATTGCAGCATTACCGCAAAAATGGAAGAGGAAAGTGGAAGGGGGAAAAAGTAAGGAACATGTCTGTCGGCCGCATTAAAGAACATAATTGGTTAAGGAAAACTGTGATAAATATAAAAGTATACCAGTTTCACTTAAGGACCAACGGATTGACAGCCGTCCCATATAGATTGCAAAATAGATGGGAAGAGTTTTTTGACGTACCGATTCCATGGCACATGGTTTATGAACTGATACGCAAAACGACGCCGGATTCAAAACGTTTAAATTTAAATGTTTAAATTTAAATTATTAAATACAATTGGAACTTTAAATGAATAGTTTTACTAGCCTGCAGCCATTTCCCCTCCGTCCCACCATAAAGACACATTCTGAATAAAGAGTGATTGACGCTCTGGCTCAGGTCATTTGAAACAGTGGAGTGGAGATGGAGAATATATGCTGTGCTCCCAGGGAGCCGTTGAAGCAAATCAATATTGTGTAAGTACAGCTACGTTACAGTCCAGTCACATAGGAGCTATATGTTGCTGTTCTCTCTCTCTCTCCAGCTCTCCTCTCAGGAATGAGAGACTGCTGCAGAACAGAAGGCGAGGACTGCATCCCAATTCCACCATGTTCCCTATATAGAGCACTGCTTTAGACCAGAGCCCACAGGGAACAGGGAGCCGTTTGAAATGGAGACGTAGACAAGGGCTCATTGCTCCCTCCCTCCCTCCCTCCCTCCCTCCCTCCCTCCCTCTATGGTGACAGAACTTTCTCCTGACTTTCTTACCTCTGTACTTTATTTCTGCTGCTGTACTGCTCCTCTCTCCACTGCTCCTCTCTCCACTGCTCCTCTCTGTACTGCTCCTCTCTGTACTGCTCCTCTCTGTACTGCTCCTCTCTGTACTGCTCCTCTCTGTACTGCTCCTCTCTCCTCTCTCCTCTCTGTACTGCTCCTCTCTGTACTGCTCCTCTCTCCACTGCTCCTCTCTCCTCTCTGTACTGCTCCTCTCTGTACTGCTCCTCTCTGTACTGCTCCTCTCTGTACTGCTCCTCTCTGTACTGCTCCTCTCTGTACTGCTCCTCTCTGTACTGCTCCTCTCTCCACTGCTCCTCTCTGTACTGCTCCTCTCTCCACTGCTCCTCTCTGTACTGCTCATATCTTTACTGCTCCTCTCTCCTCTCTCCACTGCTCCTCTCTCCACTGCTCCTCTCTGTACTGCTCATATCTTTACTGCTCCTCTCTCCTCTCTGTACTGCTCCTCTCTGTACTGCTCCTCTCTCCTCTCTCCACTGCTCCTCTCTCCACTGCTCCTCTCTGTACTGCTCCTCTCTCCACTGCTCCTCTCTATACTGCTCCTCTCTGTACTGCTCCTCTCTATACTGCTCCTCTCTCCACTGCTCCTCTCTGTACTGCTCCTCTCTGTACTGCTCCTCTCTGTACTGCTCCTCTCTGTACTGCTCCTCTCTGTACTGCTCCTCTCTCCTCTCTCCACTGCTCCTCTCTCCACTGCTCCTCTCTCCACTGCTCCTCTCTGTACTGCTCCTCTCTGTACTGCTCCTCTCTCCTCTCTCCACTGCTCCTCTCTCCACTGCTCCTCTCTCCACTGCTCCTCTCTGTACTGCTCCTCTCTGTACTGCTCCTCTCTCCTCTCTCCACTGCTCCTCTCTCCACTGCTCCTCTCTCCACTGCTCCTCTCTGTACTGCTCCTCTCTGTACTGCTCCTCTCTCCTCTCTGTACTGCTCCTCTCTCCTCTCTGTACTGCTCCTCTCTATACTGCTCCTCTCTGTACTGCTCCTCTCTCCTCTCTGTACTGCTCATCTCTATACTGCTCCTCTCTGTACTGCTCCTCTCTCCACTGCTCCTCTCTCCTCTCTATACTGCTCCTCTCTGTACTGCTCCTCTCTCCTCTCTCCACTGCTCCTCTCTCCACTGCTCCTCTCTCCACTGCTCCTCTCTGTACTGCTCCTCTCTGTACTGCTCCTCTCTCCTCTCTGTACTGCTCCTCTCTCCTCTCTGTACTGCTCCTCTCTATACTGCTCCTCTCTGTACTGCTCCTCTCTCCTCTCTGTACTGCTCATCTCTATACTGCTCCTCTCTGTACTGCTCCTCTCTCCTCTCTATACTGCTCCTCTCTCCTCTCTGTACTGCTCCTCTCTCCTCTCTGTACTGCTCCTCTCTATACTGCTCCTCTCTGTACTGCTCCTCTCTCCTCTCTGTACTGCTCCTCTCTATACTGCTCCTCTCTGTACTGCTCCTCTCTCCTCTCTGTACTGCTCATCTCTATACTGCTCCTCTCTGTACTGCTCCTCTCTGTACTGCTCCTCTCTGTACTGCTCCTCTCTGTACTGCTCCTCTCTGTACTGCTCCTCTCTATACTGCTCCTCTCTGTACTGCTCCTCTCTATACTGCTCCTCTCTGTACTGCTCCTCTCTGTACTGCTCCTCTCTGTACTGCTCCTCTCTGTACTGCTCCTCTCTGTACTGCTCCTCTCTCCTCTCTGTACTGCTCCTCTCTGTACTGCTCCTCTCTGTACTGCTCCTCTCTGTACTGCTCCTCTCTCCTCTCTGTACTGCTCCTCTCTGTACTGCTCCTCTCTGTACTGCTCCTCTCTCCTCTCTGTACTGCTCCTCTCTGTACTGCTCCTCTCTATACTGCTCCTCTCTGTACTGCTCCTCTCTGTACTGCTCCTCTCTGTACTGCTCCTCTCTGTACTGCTCCTCTCTCCACTGCTCCTCTCTGTACTGCTCCTCTCTGTACTGCTCCTCTCTATACTGCTCCTCTCTGTACTGCTCCTCTCTGTACTGCTCCTCTCTCCTCTCTGTACTGCTCCTCTCTCCTCTCTGTACTGCTCCTCTCTATACAGCTCCTCTCTGTACTGCTCCTCTCTCCTCTCTGTACTGCTCCTCTCTCCTCTCTGTACTGCTCCTCTCTGTACTGCTCCTCTCTGTACTGCTCCTCTCTGTACTGCTCCTCTCTGTACTGCTCCTCTCTGTACTGCTCCTCTCTCCACTGCTCCTCTCTCCTCTCTGTACTGCTCCTCTCTGTACTGCTCCTCTCTCCTCTCTGTACTGCTCCTCTCTGTACTGCTCCTCTCTGTACTGTTCCTCTCTGTACTGCTCCTCTCTCCTCTCTGTACTGCTCCTCTCTCCTCTCTGTACTGCTCCTCTCTCCTCTCTATACTGCTCCTCTCTGTACTGCTCCTCTCTGTACTGCTCCTCTCTCCTCTCTGTACTGCTCCTCTCTCCTCTCTGTACTGCTCCTCTCTATACTGCTCCTCTCTGTACTGCTCCTCTCTCCACTGCTCCTCTCTCCTCTCTGTACTGCTCCTCTCTATACTGTTCCTCTCTGTACTGCTCCTCTCTCCTCTCTGTACTGCTCCTCTCTCCTCTCTGTACTGCTCCTCTCTCCTCTCTATACTGCTCCTCTCTCCACTGCTCCTCTCTCCTCTCTGTACTGCTCCTCTCTGTACTGCTCCTCTCTGTACTGCTCCTCTCTGTACTGCTCCTCTCTCCTCTCTGTACTGCTCCTCTCTCCTCTCTGTACTGCTCCTCTCTGTACTGCTCCTCTCTGTACTGCTCCTCTCTCCTCTCTGTACTGCTCCTCTCTCCTCTCTATACTGCTCCTCTCTGTACTGCTCCTCTCTGTACTGCTCCTCTCTCCTCTCTGTACTGCTCCTCTCTCCTCTCTGTACTGCTCCTCTCTATACTGCTCCTCTCTGTACTGCTCCTCTCTCCACTGCTCCTCTCTCCTCTCTGTACTGCTCCTCTCTATACTGTTCCTCTCTGTACTGCTCCTCTCTCCTCTCTGTACTGCTCCTCTCTCCTCTCTATACTGCTCCTCTCTGTACTGCTCCTCTCTCCACTGCTCCTCTCTCCTCTCTGTACTGCTCCTCTCTGTACTGCTCCTCTCTATACTGTTCCTCTCTGTACTGCTCCTCTCTCCTCTCTGTACTGCTCCTCTCTGTACTGCTCCTCTCTGTACTGCTCCTCTCTGTACTGCTCCTCTCTCCTCTCTCCTCTCTGTACTGCTCCTCTCTGTACTGCTCCTCTCTGTACTGCTCCTCTCTCCTCTCTGTACTGCTCCTCTCTGTACTGCTCCTCTCTGTACTGCTCCTCTCTCCTCTGCTCCTCTCTCCACTGCTCCTCTCTGTACTGCTCCTCTCTGTACTGCTCCTCTCTGTACTGCTCCTCTCTGTACTGCTCCTCTCTCCACTGCTCCTCTCTGTACTGCTCCTCTCTGTACTGCTCCTCTCTCCTCTCTCCACTGCTCCTCTCTCCACTGCTCCTCTCTGTACTGCTCCTCTCTGTACTGCTCCTCTCTGTACTGCTCCTCTCTCCACTGCTCCTCTCTGTACTGCTCCTCTCTGTACTGCTCCTCTCTCCACTGCTCCTCTCTATACTGCTCCTCTCTGTACTGCTCCTCTCTCCACTGCTCCTCTCTCCACTGCTCCTCTCTGTACTGCTCCTCTCTGTACTGCTCCTCTCTGTACTGCTCCTCTCTGTACTGCTCCTCTCTGTACTGCTCCTCTCTGTACTGCTCCTCTCTCCTCTCTGTACTGCTCCTCTCTGTACTGCTCCTCTCTGTACTGCTCCTCTCTCCTCTCTGTACTGCTCCTCTCTCCACTGCTCCTCTCTCCACTGCTCCTCTCTGTACTGCTCCTCTCTCCACTGCTCCTCTCTGTACTGCTCCTCTCTCCTCTCTGTACTGCTCCTCTCTCCACTGCTCCTCTCTCCACTGCTCCTCTCTGTACTGCTCCTCTCTCCACTGCTCCTCTCTGTACTGCTCCTCTCTCCTCTCTGTACTGCTCCTCTCTCCACTGCTCCTCTCTCCACTGCTCCTCTCTCCACTGCTCCTCTCTCCACTGCTCCTCTCTGTACTGCTCCTCTCTGTACTGCTCCTCTCTGAGTGCTTTTCTAATGAACGGATGGCCATTGAGTCTCTGTTACCCTATGAGTGAAGTGGCCATATCAATGTGAAGCAGTTGAAAGGGTGAATCTTTTTCCTCCTCCCTACTCTGCTGCCAACATGAATAACACAGGTAGGCTAGGTAAGGAAGGCGCTAACAGCACCCTGTTCCCTATGTAGCGGGCCCTATGGACCCTGGGCTAAAGTAGTGCACTACACAGGGAAGAGGGTGCCATTAGGGGGACAGAGTTTCTGCAGAAGTACCTGGGTGATTTAAATCAACAGGAGGTTGTTGGCTTGACATGCAGAATGGGCTTATTAGAGGAGGTACAGAGAGCACTGCTCACTTCTCCTCCCACAGGTAGATCTGATCTGCAGCACAACATTAATACACACGCTAGAATTATAGCACTGTGTTGGTGTTCTCCGTTGACTAGAATTATAGCACTGTGTTGTGGTGTTCTCCGTTGACTAGAATTATAGCACTGTGTTGGTGTTCTCCGTTGACTAGAATTATAGCACTGTGTTGTTGTTCTCCGTTGACTAGAATTATACCACTGTGTTGTTGTTCTCCGTTGACTAGAATTATAGCACTGTGTTGGTGTTCTCCGTTGACTAGAATTATAGCACTGTGTTGTGGTGTTCTCCGTTGACTAGAATTATAGCACTGTGTTGTTGTTCTCCGTTGACTAGAATTATAGCACTGTGTTGTGGTGTTCTCCATATACCACTGTAGCAGTGTGATGTAAGAGATGGCAACAGCATCCAGCCACACCCCTGTACCCAGAGGCCTGCTTAAAACCCTGCTTAAAACCCTGCTTAAAACCCTGCCAGAACCCTGCCTAAAACCCTGCCTGTGATGGAAAAGTCAGGCCTGTGTCCTCTCCTCTGATTCCCGACGCCCTTAATGCCTGATGTTGGCCCTAATGTGAAGGTTTTATATGACCCCAGAGGTACACAGACCAATTTACTCTGTAGCTTTTAATGAAGACAGACATGTTTGTGAAAATGTAGTTTGGGTTGTGGTTATTCTGCCTCAGAACATTGGGTTCAATAAGATGCAGAAGAAGAACTTTCAGGAAGCCTGTAATGAGGACATTATGCAGAGGAGAATGGCTTTTGTCAGAATATGGAACTCAGGCAACTGCATTCAAACTGCTCGTCAGTGTATGCTGCTATATGAATACTGAACACCTGGTAACTGGTGCTATATGAATACTGAACTAGGTGTTCAGTATTCATATAGCACCAGTTACTAGGTGTTCAGTATTCATATAGCACCAGTTACCAGGTGTTCAGTCTGCATATAGCACCAGTGTATAGTTACCAGGTGTCCAGTCTTCCATGCAGGGATGTGTGCCAAATTGGGAGCTGGTCAAAAGCTGTGCACTAAATAGAGTGTAGTGTTCCATTTGTGACACAGAGGGCGCTCTCCTGGCCAGACAGGATTAGAGCAGTGAACCACAGAACCTCTCTGACTCTGCTGTGGTAACCCCTATCAGAACCTCTCTGTGGCTGTGGTAACTCCTATCAGAACCTCTCTGTGGCTGTGGTAACTCCTATCAGAACCTCTCTGTGGCTGTGGTAACTCCTATCAGAACCTCTCTGTGGCTGTGGTAACCCCTATCAGAACCTCTCTGCTGCTGTGGTAACTCCTATCAGAACCTCTCTGTGGCTGTGGTAACTCCTATCAGAACCTCTCTGTTGCTGTGGTAACTCCTATCAGAACCTCTCTGCTGCTGTGGTAACCCCTATCAGAACCTCTCTGACTCTGCTGTGGTAACCCCTATCAGAACCTCTCTGTGGCTGTGGTAACCCCTATCAGAACCTCTCTGTGGCTGTGGTAACTCCTATCAGAACCTCTCTGTTGCTGTGGTAACTCCTATCAGAATCTCTCTGACTGCTGAGGTAACCCCTATCAGAACCTCTCTGACTCTGCTGAGGTAACTCCTATCAGAACCTCTCTGTTGCTGTGGTAACTCCTATCAGAACCTCTCTGTTGCTGAGGTAACTCCTATCAGAACCTCTCTGTTGCTGTGGTAACTCCTATCAGAACCTCTCTGCTGCTGAGGTAACTCCTATCAGAACCTCTCTGCTGCTGTGGTAACTCCTATCAGAACCTCTCTGCTGCTGTGGTAACCCCTATCAGAACCTCTCTGTGGCTGTGGTAACTCCTATCAGAACCTCTCTGTGGCTGTGGTAACTCCTATCAGAACCTCTCTGTGGCTGTGGTAACCCCTATCAGAACCTCTCTGACTGCTGCTGTGGTAACCCCTATCAGAACCTCTCTGACTGCTGTGGTAACCCCTATCAGAACCTCTCTGTGGCTGTGGTAACCCCTATCAGAACCTCTCTGACTCTGCTGTGGTAACCCCTATCAGAATCTCTCTGTGGCTGTGGTAACCCCTATCAGAACCTCTCTGTTGCTGTGGTAACTCCTATCAGAACCTCTCTGTGGCTGTGGTAACCCCTATCAGAACCTCTCTGACTCTGCTGTGGTAACTTCTATCAGAACCTCTCTGTGGCTGTGGTAACTCCTATCAGAACCTCTCTGTTGCTGTGGTAACTCCTATCAGAACCTCTCTGACTCTGCTGTGGTAACTCCTATCAGAACCTCTCTGTGGCTGTGGTAACCCCTATCAGAACCTCTCTGTGGCTGTGGTAACTCCTATCAGAACCTCTCTGTGGCTGTGGTAACCCCTATCAGAACCTCTCTGTGGCTGTGGTAACCCCTATCAGAACCTCTCTGTGGCTGTGGTAACCCCTATCAGAACCTCTCTGTGGCTGTGGTTACCCCTATCAGAACCTCTCTGTGGCTGTGGTAACCCCTATCAGAACCTCTCTGTGGCTGTGGTAACTCCTATCAGAACCTCTCTGTGGCTGTGGTAACTCCTATCAGAACCTCTCTGTGGCTGTGGTAACTCCTATCAGAACCTCTCTGTTGCTGTGGTAACCCCTATCAGAACCTCTCTGTGGCTGTGGTAACCCCTATCAGAACCTCTCTGACTCTGCTGTGGTAACTCCTATCAGAACCTCTCTGACTGCTGCTGTGGTAACCAATCAATCAATCAATCAATTTTATTTTATATAGCCCTTCTTACATCAGCTAATATCTCGAAGTGCTGTACAGAAACCCAGCCTAAAACCCCAAACAGCTAGTAATGCAGGTGTAGAAGCACGGTGGCTAGGAAAAACTCCCTAGAAAGGCAGGAACCTAGGAAGAAACCTAGAGAGGAACCAGGCTATGAGGGGTGGCCAGTCCTCTTCTGGCTGTGCCGGGTGGAGATTATAACAGAACCATGCCAAGATGTTCAAAAATGTTCATAAGTGACAAGCATGGTCAAATAATAATCAGGAATAAATCTCAGTTGGCTTTTCATAGCCGATCATTAAGAGTTGAAAACAGCAGGTCTGGGACAGGTAGGGGTTCATAACCGCAGGCAGAACAGTTGAAACTGGAATAGCAGCAAGGCCAGGCGGACTGGGGACAGCAAGGAGTCACCACGGCCGGTAGTCCCGACGTATGGTCCTAGGGCTCAGGTCTCTCAGTTGGCTTTTCATAGCCGATCATTAAAGAGTTGAAAACAGCAGGTCTGGGACAGGTAGGGGTTTCGTAGCCGCAGGCAGAACAGTTGAAACTGGAATAGCAGCAAGGCCAGGCGGACTGGGGACAGCAAGGTGTCATCATGCCCGGTAGTCCTGACGTATGGTCCTAGGGCTCAGGTTCTCAGAGAGAAAGAGAGAACGAGAGAATTAGAGAGAGCATACTTAAATTCACACAGGACACTGGATAAGACAGGAGAAGTACTCCAGGTATAACCAACTAACCCCAGCCCCCCGACACATAAACTACTGCAGCATAAATACTGGAGGCTGAGACAGGAGCGGTCCGGAGACACTGTGGCCCCATCCGAAGAAACCCCCGGACAGGGCCAAACAGGAAGGATATAACCCCACCCACTCCGCCAAAGCACAGCCCCCGCACCACTAGAGGGATATCCTATCAGAACCTCTCTGTGGCTGTGGTAACCCCTATCAGAACTTCTCTGTTGCTGTGGTAACTCCTATCAGAACCTCTCTGACTCTGCTGTGGTAACCCCTATCAGAACCTCTCTGTGGCTGTGGTAACCCCTATCAGAACCTCTCTGTGGCTGTGGTAACTCCTATCAGAACCTCTCTGACTCTGCTGAGGTAACTCCTATCAGAACCTCTCTGTGGCTGTGGTAACTCCTATCAGAACCTCTCTGTGGCTGTGGTAACTCCTATCAGAACCTCTCTGTGGCTGTGGTAACTCCTATCAGAACCTCTCTGACTGCTGCTGTGGTAACCCCTATCAGAACCTCTCTGTGGCTGTGGTAACCCCTATCAGAACTTCTCTGTTGCTGTGGTAACTCCTATCAGAACCTCTCTGACTCTGCTGTGGTAACCCCTATCAGAACCTCTCTGTGGCTGTGGTAACCCCTATCAGAACCTCTCTGTGGCTGTGGTAACTCCTATCAGAACCTCTCTGACTCTGCTGAGGTAACTCCTATCAGAACCTCTCTGTGGCTGTGGTAACTCCTATCAGAACCTCTCTGACTCTGCTGAGGTAACTCCTATCAGAACCTCTCTGTGGCTGTGGTAACTCCCTATCAGAACCTCTCTGTGGCTGTGGTAACCCCTATCAGAACCTCTCTGTGGCTGTGGTAACCCCTATCAGAACCTCTCTGTGGCTGTGGTAACCCCTATCAGAACCTCTCTGTGGCTGTGGTAACTCCTATCAGAACCTCTCTGACTGCTGTGGTAACCCCTATCAGAACCTCTCTGTGGCTGTGGTAACCCCTATCAGAACCTCTCTGTGGCTGTGGTAACTCCTATCAGAACCTCTCTGTGGCTGTGGTAACTCCTATCAGAACCTCTCTGTTGCTGTGGTAACCCCTATCAGAACCTCTCTGACTCTGCTGTGGTAACCCCTATCAGAACCTCTCTGTGGCTGTGGTAACCCCTATCAGAACCTCTCTGACTCTGCTGTGGTAACCCCTATCAGAACCTCTCTGACTCTGCTGTGGTAACCCCTATCAGAACCTCCTCTCCCATCCCTGTGGTATTTTGTCATGGTAATGTTTGAGGCTCCAGTGGGCTGTGTGGGATCAGCCTGTCTGGTCAGGAACACAGCAGATTGATTAAACAGAATGGGCAATGTCTCATCATGTCTCAACCTCTTAGCCGAAGCTCAGGGAAAAGGTTGTTCCTCTTTTAATAAAGAGAGCTGCTGAAGCCATCCATCTCTGACAAGAGAGGAGTCCTTTACCCTGCTTTATTAAAAAAAAACTTGAAGAAACAGCCTCTTTAACCCTCCTACCCAGAACACACACACACACACACACACACACACACACACACACACACACACACACACCCACACACATACTCCCACTTATAATAACGCTCCAATGTTAGACTGTTTATTAGCATGATCACGATCCTTCATTGATATTCACACACCCTCCATCCTCCCCACCTATCACACACCCTCCATCCTCCCCACCTATCACACACCCTCCATCCTCCCCACCTATCACACACCCTCCATCCTCCCCACCTATCACACACCCTCCATCCTCCTCTGCCTCGCCTCTGTTTAAAAAGCTTTAATGTGGTTCCCTATGGAGAGCCAGCTAGCGTCACAGATATCCCAGAGTCCCCCAACCTCTTTCCATCTGAGATGAAAACTCTCCTTTAATTAAGCCAGAGTTATGCGTCCGCCGGCCCAGCGTTGCGCTGAGAGCTGACAGCATTGGTGACGTGAAGAGAAGTGGCTGTGGTCTCTTCTCTTCCCAGGGTGTTTTGCTCTGCAGTCTCGTGAGGCTTTGTAGTAGGGCAGGAGGACATCTTGAGAAATAGCTAGATGAAATGACCTGAGAGATCATCTGTAGTGCCTCCTCTCCCCATAGCTGTAGCGCTCAGAAGAGCAGAGGTAAGAGGTTGTGGAGCCCCTCTCCTCATCCTCCCCCCCTTGCTGGCTGCTTGATGATTTATTCTAATCTCACCTCATTTGTTTTGCTGAGCATTTGCTGAGTGTTGGAGCTGCAGGTTTACAGATCTCTTAACTCCTGGTGAGGCCTGTTTTAAATAAGATCAGATGACTGAACCCTGATAGGTTGTCAGGGCCCCAGAAGATGGGTATCTATCACCTTCAGTATCAAAAGGCTTGATTGACTCAGTTACAGACAGACAGACAGACAGACAGACAGACAGGAGGAGGTCCCTTGTGACACAGTTGACAGAGCATGACACTTGCGGGTTTAGATTCCAATGGGAAGCAGTACAAAAATGTATGCACTCACTACAGAGAGAGAGCGAGAGAGAGCGAGAGAGAGAGAGCGAGAGAGAGCGAGAGAGAGAGAGAGAGAGAGAGAGAGAGAGAGAGAGAGAGAGAGAGAGAGAGAGAGAGAGAGAGAGAGAGAGAGAGAGAGAGAGAGAGAGAGAGAGAGAGAGAGAGAGAGAGAGAGAGAGAGAGAGAGAGAGAGAGAGAGAGAGAGAGAGAGAGAGAGAGAGAGAGAGAGAGAGAGAGAGAGAGAGAGAGAGAGAGAGACTTTTTTGTCTTTCTTTAATGGTACATCCTCATCTAATTAAAACCCCACCCCACCCCCCTTAAAATAAAGTACACAGATTACCAATATCCCCTGTACTGCATACTCACCTTTTCCTCTACCCCATGTTACAAGAACAACACCACACATCACAATAACCCAAACCTCACCAACTCTACAACCGTATATCCAGACAATCTTCCTCAGCTATACAGACAGCCCCCCCAACACACCATATTTCTTGAAACATCTCCACACTTTTTATCATTTTATAAAACTCAAATTCCACCCTAAGGCGCGCAGAGACCATCCCATTAAATAATAGTAAAGGGTCTGTTATCCCCCCACCTTTGACCCTGTTCCTCCTTGTTAGCCAAATAGCTAACTTTGACTGAGCAAACAGAAAATTCAACAACACACATTTTTCCTTTTCCTTATTTGAATACCTGTACCCCATTATAAACATCCCGACAGTAAAAACCACCCCCAACCTCTCACACAGACATTCCAACTGAGACATTAAAGGCATTAACCTGGCGCACACAGAAAACACATGAATCACTGTTTCACTCATGACACAGAAAGGACACCCCTGTCTGACTCCCGGTTCAACCCGTGCTAACCAGCTGTTAGTGGCCAGGGCTCCATGTAAAACCCTCCACTGGAGGTCCCCTGACCTCTTTGGTACTGGGAGTTTGTAGAGCCCCCTCCATCTAAAACCAATCATACTCTCCGCTCCACATGCCCCCTGCCACTGATGTGCCTTCACTCCTGTTAGGCTCCTAATGTTCCTTACCTTAATGCAGAGGTTGTAGAGGGCTTTACCTCCCACCCCCTCAAACTCGCCCAGGCTCGGAGTGTTAAAATCTAACAAGTCCTCCAGACCCCCTTGCCAGTCCCCAGTCTCTGCCGTCACGTACAGTGGCGGAAACATTGGTGGCCCCTCCCCCTTTGGCTGCTCAAACACCCCCCTTACCGGCTCGGACAGTGCCTCCTGGACTTCCCCCAGGAATCTCTCCAGCAGCCTAAGAGACGTTAGTCCTGTTTGTTTTGCTAGGACTTCTGGGGTTTTCCATCCATCCTCTCCCAGCAGTCGCAGGTCACCCAGCCTTAGTAATCCCGCTGCCATCAGTCGCCTCTTCAGGGTGGCTGACTGAACCGATCTCAAAAGGATGACTGGGTTGTGGAAGATAGGCTCCTCCCACACCCACAGCCCAGGCTCCACACCCCCTTTTCGTGTGGGCCTTAGTAGCTGCCAGGCCCTCAGCACCGCAGAGTAAAAATCAGAGAGTCCTGCTGTACTCAGCCCCTCCAGCCTCATGAGGAATAGCTGCCGGTCCAACCCTAATCCGCCAGCTCTCCTCAGCAGCGCGCATGCTGGCTCCCTCCATCCGACATCAGTATGGTACAGCAGTCTCTGTGCCGCCTTTAGTCGGAATGCAGCCACCCTGCTCTCCAGTTCCACCAGGCCCTGTCCTCCTTCATTTACGGACATATACAACACTGCCGCCCTCAGCCAGTGATGGCCCGACCAGAAGAAATCCACCAGCTTGCGTTGCAGGTCTGCGAGCAGCCCAGCAGGGGGGTTGAGGACAGCCAGTTTATGCCACAGGGAAGATGCCACCAGGTTGTTGATTATCAGCACCCTCCCTCTATATGACACTTGGGACAGGAGCCACCTCCACCTGGCCAGTCTTGACACCACTGCCTGTGACAGCCCCTCCCAGTTCTTCCTGACCCACGTCTCCGAGCCCAGGTACACCCCCAATATTTTAAGCCCTTCACAACCCCACTGCAACCCCCCTGGAAGCAGAGGAGGGACCCTATCCCCCCATGCCCCACATAACAGAGCTTTGCTCTTTCCCCAGTTTACCTTAGCTGACGAAGCTCCCTCGTACACCTTCAGACTATTCTCCAGTGCCTGCATATCCTGACCATCCCTGACCATCACAGAAACGTCATCTGCATACGCTGACACTGCTATGCCTGTCCAGCACACTCCCTTCAGTCTCCTGCGTAGCAGGCCCAAAAAAGGTTCAATGGCTAGTGTATATAACTGCCCTGATAGAGGGCATCCTTGTCTAATGCCCCGCCTAACCCAGACTGGCCTACTGAGCCCCCCTCCCACCTTAACCATACATGATGCCCCAGCATACAACATCTTCACATAGGCCAAAAACCTTTCCCCAAACCCAAACACAGACATCACATTAAACAGATACTCATGGTCCACTCTATCAAAGGCCTTCTCTTGATCTAAAGAGACCAGACCAAAGTTCACATTAGAACTTCTCGACAAGTCCAACATGTCCCTGATTAAGAACAAGTTGTCCGTGATTAAGCGTCCTGGTATGCAATATGTCTGGTCCTTATGTACTATAGAGTCCAGATGGGACTTTAGTCTGTTAGCGAGGACCTTGGCAAATATCTTGTAGTCCGCACAGAGCAATGCCACAGGCCTCCAGTTCTTAAGTTCACACAAGTCCCCTTTTTTGGGCAGGAGAGTCAGAGCCGCCCGACGGCAGCTCATCGGCAACTCTCCTACCCCGACGCATTCACGCAACACGCGAAAGAAGTCCAGTCCAATTATTCCCCAGAATTTTTTATAAAACTCCACTGGGAGTCCATCGACCCCCGGTGCACGGCCGGGGGACATCTGGGTTACGGCCTCTGCCAGTTCATGGGACAACAGGGGAATGTCCATTTCATCCCTTTGTACCAGAGAGAGCTTAGGGAGTTCGGCAAACAAAACCTGAGCACACATAGGATCACACAGTTCTGCCTTATACAATTCAGTATAAAACTCCACAGTCCGCTCCCGCATCTCCCCCACCACAGAGGTCACCCGCCCATCCGAAAGCCGTAGACAATGCATACCCTTGGCTTCACCGCTCTGTCTTTCCAAACCAAAGAAGAAGGAGCTGGGAGCATCCATCTCCTTGAGCATGGAGAACCTAGCTCTTACAAGTGCTCCCTTTGCTTTAACCTGGAAAAAACTGCCCAGGTCCCTACGTAGTTCAGCTAGATTAACCTGGAGGCCTACATTGCCTTGCCCCACCAGCTCTACCTCCATCTCACTAATACTACGTTCGAGTTCCCCCAATACTCTCCTAGCCTCTGAGGATGACAGAGCTGTATACTGTTGGCAGAAAAGCCGAATTTGGACTTTTCCCACATCCCACCATTGACTCAGAGACTCATACTCCTCTCTTCGCTGCCCCCACCTTTCCCAAAAAGTCTGGAAACCTGAGCAAAAAGTGGCATCTTGTAAGAGCTTTACATTAAACTTCCAATAGGATGCCTGCCGAGGCCCTGGTGAAATAGACAGCCGAGCCATGGTTATGTGATGATCCGAAAAACCCACCGGGAGAATGGTAGCGCCCAACAACCTATTGCTCTGATTCCTGGACATGTACAATCGATCAAGTCGGGCTGCACTCACCCTAGCCCCAAAGACCTTCACCCATGTATACTGTCTTGTGTTGGGATGTCTAGTTCTCCAAACATCAACTAGGTCAAATTGATTAATAATGTCCCTTAACACCCCCACTGAGCCTGAATGAGGCTCCTCCCCATTTCTGTCTTTCGTAAAATCCATCGTACAGTTCCAGTCCCCGCCGACCACCAGCGTCTCCTCAGGCGCTACCTGTGAGAGTTCCTTTCTAAGACACCCAAATAGAAGCCCCCTCTCTCTCCCTGTGTTGGGCGCATACACATTTATAAAGACAAAACCCCTGTTGTTAATTTCTGCCTTTACTACAAGCAGTCTGCCTGTACACACCTCTTTTGAGGAGCAAATTTTTACAGACAGACCCGGTACAAAAAGGACTGCCACCCCTGCACTAACATTTGTTCCATGGCTCAGCACACTTGCCCCTTTCCACCAGAGCCCCCAATCAACCTCATTCACCACATCGCTATGCGTCTCCTGCAGAAACAACACTTGTACTTTTTTTTGTTTTACATATTCACCCAACACACTCCTCTTTCCCGCATCTCTGGCGCCATTAATATTAAGCGAGCCTACCCAAAGAGTCTCCATAAGAAGTGGGAGAAAAGCCAGCAAAGAAAGAGACCAATAGCAAAGCTCAAAAAGCTCCAGTGCCAGAAAGAAAACTTTCATCTAGACAGTGTCTGAAGGTAGACCTTTACGCACAGTTGTGACCCACTTCCTTAACCTAAACCGTTTCCTGGGTGAGAGGACACCATGCCCCTCATTTTTCATTGCATGTTGCACTGATCTTACAAACTTTCCCGGATCGCAAAAGAAAGCCTCAAGATTAACCTTTTTCCCCTTAGTCTCCTTCAGGAACCTTGACAGTTCCCTCACTGTGTACTTTGACTCCTCTGACTGACTGGCTGTCAGCTCTGGACCCATTGCGGAGGAGTCTGAAAAGAAATCCTCCTCATCGTCTACTTCCTCAGACTCACCTTCCTCCTCCTCATCTCCATCTCCCATCCTGACCACCTGTCCTTCCTCTCTAGTCGGGGCCTCCCCCCCCGCACCAGGCAACCTGACCACCTGCCCTTCCTCTCTAGTCGGGGCCTCCCCCCCCGCACCAGGCAACCTGACCACCTGCCCTTCCTCTCTAGTCGGGGCCTCCCCCCCCGCACCAGGCAAAGGTTCCTTGGTGTCTTTCATCACACTAGCCTCTGCCTTCCCACCTCCTTTCTTCTCCCCCTTTTTCCTCTTCCGCTTGACACCCTCCTCCACCCCTCCTAGTCGCTTCCCCTTCCCCACTACACTCTCCTCATCCACTAACATAACCTGACTAGACCCAGCCTCATCTACACCACCATCTATAGCATGACTAGACCCAGCCTCATCTACACCACCATCTATAGCATGACTAGGCGCAGCCTCATCTACACCACACTCCATAACATGACTAGACCCAGCCTCAGCTACACCACCATCCATCACACGACTAGACCCAGCCCCATCTACACCACCATCTATAGCATGACTAGGCCCAGCCCCATCTACACCACCATCTATAGCCTGACTAGACCCAGCCCCATCTACACCACCACCTATAGCATGACTAGACCCAGCCTTAACTACACCACCATCCGTCGCATGACTAGACCCAGCCTCTGCTGCCTGTGTCTCATTGCCTCCTGCACGTTGACCTCCATTTCCCCCACTGGCGCTTGAACCCTCACCTTGTCTACGGCCTTTATGTGGGCACGCAAAGCTCTTGTGCCCCAAATCCCCACACTCAAAGCACCGTAGGCTATCTGTGCTGGCAAAACCTGCGTAGAGCCCCTCCCCATGCCTCACTTTAAAGTTCACATTTAACTGTTGCTCATTGTTGTTCAGAAACATGAACACTTGCCTCCGGAATGAAACAACGTGCTTGACGGCATCTGCCTGAAAACCTGCCGACAGTACACGAAAACC
Organism: Coregonus ussuriensis; assembly: GCA_031479575.1. NCBI lineage: Eukaryota > Metazoa > Chordata > Actinopteri > Salmoniformes > Salmonidae > Coregonus > Coregonus ussuriensis. The sequence goes on along the minus strand of CM062473.1, from coordinate 105,494,114 downwards.
GCTAGCAAACTTACCAAAACGACTCAACTCCTTCCTGATTTGATCATCCGTAATAAACGGAGGCAAATTTGCAACTACCACCCTGGTCGAAGGGGTAGAAAGAGGAGAAATTGGCACCAACACATCCCTTACAAATATTCCGCTTGAAATGAGCCTACCCACCAAATGTGCCCTTTTCATGAACACAACCACAGCTTTGTTCATTCTGGACGCGGAATGTATAAATTCGGCTCCTACCTGTTCGCCGACCGCGAGCAGAACCTCCTCCACCTTAATTCCATTCTCAGGAACACACCTGAATCCATGCCGTAACGACAGCGTTTCCTCCGCGCTAGGCTGCGAAGCCATCGCTCACACCTCACCGTTCAAAACCCCAAGAAACTAAACCTCTGTCCTCTTCCTCTCTAACTTTGAAAAATAAAAAACAATGGGTACCACTAAAACAAACAGTGCATTAACCCTCCACCATAGAAGAGAGAAAACAAGGAAGGAAAACAAACAAATTAGTTAGGACAAGCCCTCCACACCAAACACTCAAACTCCAAAAAACTCCCAGCATGCACTGAGAGAGAGAGAGAGAGAGAGAGAGAGAGAGAGAGAGAGAGAGAGAGAGAGAGAGATCCCATCCATCTCAAACAGAGAATGCTCTTCAGTTCATATTTTACTTTGATTTAGTTAATTCAATACAATGCTATGCAACGACACTCCTCTCCGGCTCCATCTGAATGTCAAATGGTCTCAAGACCCCACAGATTGTCCTGAGTGAAGCGAACATGTATTTTAAAATAACACAGCTTAATAAATTGAGAGTAGTGCATTATCTAAGACGCTCCGCCAGTTGTCTAATCCCTCCACGGTGCTCTGTCAGTCTGCCGTGCTTCTGCTCTCTGGAACATGATTAACCGAATCATATTCACTCATCTCATCCACTTACATATTCATTCATCTTCTTTGAGATTTTACACTTCATTGTAATAGGGATTCTGAAAACTTTTTGGGGGGGGACATTTTGATGAAACATTTAGTATTTTAAACTAACTGAGATATACTGGGGGGGGGGGACTCATGCTAATGACTATCTTGATCACCCATCTGCTGTACTGTATAAAACCCTTCTACTCTAGTGTATAAAACCTTTCTACTGTAGTGTATAAAACCCTTCTACTCTAGTGTATAAAACCCTTCTACTCTAGTGTATAAAACCCTTCTACTCTAGTGTATAAAACCCTTCTACTCTAGTGTATAAAACCCTTTTACTCTAGTGTATAAAACCCTTCTACTGTAGTGTATAAAACCCTTCTACTCTAGTGTATAAAACCCTTCTACTCTAGTGTATAAAACCCTTCTACTCTAGTGTATAAAACCCTTCTACTCTAGTGTATAAAACCCTTCTACTCTAGTGTATAAAACCCTTCTACTCTAGTGTATAAAACCCTTCTACTGTAGTGTATAAAACCCTTCTACTGTAGTGTATAAAACCCTTCTACTGTAGTGTATAAAACCCTTCTACTGTAGTGTATAAAACCCTTCTACTGTAGTGTATAAAACCCTTCTACTGTAGTGTATAAAACCCTTCTACTCTAGTGTATAAAACCCTTCTACTGTAGTGTATAAAACCCTTCTACTGTAGTGTATAAAACCCTTCTACTGTAGTGTATAAAACCCTTCTACTGTAGTGTATAAAACCCTTCTACTGTAGTGTATAAAACCCTTCTACTGTAGTGTATAAAACCCTTCTACTGTAGTGTATAAAACCCTTCTACTGTAGTGTATAAAACCCTTCTACTGTAGTGTATAAAACCCTTCTACTGTAGTGTATAAAACCCTTCTACTGTAGTGTATAAAACCCTTCTACTCTAGTGTATAAAACCCTTCTACTCTAGTGTATAAAACCCTTCTACTGTAGTGTATAAAACCCTTCTACTCTAGTGTATAAAACCCTTCTACTGTAGTGTATAAAACCCTTCTACTGTAGTGTATAAAACCCTTCTACTGTAGTGTATAAAACCCTTCTACTGTAGTGTATAAAACCCTTCTACTGTAGTGTATAAAACCTTTCTACTCTAGTGTATAAAACCCTTCTACTCTAGTGTATAAAACCCTTCTACTCTAGTGTATAAAACCCTTCTACTGTAGTGTATAAAACCCTTCTACTGTAGTGTATAAAACCCTTCTACTGTAGTGTATAAAACCCTTCTACTCTAGTGTATGAAACCCTTCTACTGTAGTGTATAAAACCCTTCTACTCTAGTGTATAAAACCCTTCTACTGTAGTGTATAAAACCCTTCTACTGTAGTGTATAAAACCTTTCTTTCTGTTCCTCTGATTCTGTCTCAGATGGTTTGTTCTGTCATTCTGTCCTCAGACGTTCTTGAGTAAAGCCAGGCTGTCATTGTAAATAAGAATTACAGTGCATTGATAAAGGATTCAGACCCCTTCCCTTTTTTCAAAAATGATTAAATAAAAACAATTCCTCATCAATCTACACGCAATTCCCCATAATGAAAAAGCAAAAACAGGTTTTTAGAAATGTTTCACATTTATTAAGAAACAGAATTACCTTGTTTACATGTGTATTCAGACCCTTTGATATGAGACTCGAAATTTTACTCGGGGTGCATCCTGTTTCCGTTGATCATCCTTGAGATGTTTCTACCACTTGATTGGAGTCCACCTGTGGTAAATTATATTGATTAGACATGATTTGGAAAGCCACACACCTGTCTGTATAAGGTCCCACAGTTGACAGTGCATGTCAGAACAATAACCAAGCCATGAGGTCGAAGGAATTGTCCGTAGAGCTCCGAGACAGGATTGTGTCGAGGCACAGATCTGGGGAAGGGTACCAAAAAATGTCTGTGGCATTGAAGGTCCCTAAGAACCCAGTGGCCTCCATCATTCTTAAATAGAAGAAGTTTGGAACCACGAAGACTCTTCCTAGAGCTGGCCGCCCAGCCAAACTGAGCAATCGGGGGAGAAGGGACTTAGTCAGGGAGGTGACCAAGAACCCAATGGTCACTTTGACAGAGCTCCAGAGTTCCTCTGTGGAGATGGGAGAACTTTCCAGAAGGACAAGCATCTCTGCAGCACTCCACCAATCAGGCCTTTATGGTAGAGTGGCCAGACGGAAGCCACTCCTCAGTAAAAGGCACATGACAGCCCGCTTGGAGTTTTCCAAAAGGTACCTAAAGACTCTCAGACCATGAGAAACAAGATGCTCTGGTCTGATGAAACCAAGATTGAACTGTTTGGCCTGAAAGCCAAGCGTCACGTCTGGAGGAAACCTGGCACCATCCCTATGGTGAAGCATGGTGGTGGCAGCATCATGCTGTGGGGATGTTTTTCAGCAGCAGGGACTGGGAGACTAGTCAGGATCGAGGGAAAGATGAATGGAGCAAAGTACAGAGAGATCCATGATGAAAACCTGCTCCAGAGCGCTCAGGACCTCAGACTGGGGTGAAGGTTCACCTTCCAACAGGACAACGACCCTAAGCACACAGCCAAGGCAATGCAGGAGTGGCTTCGGGACTAGTCTCCGAATGTCCTTGAGTGGCCCAGCCAGAGCCCGGACAAACCTGATCGAACATCTCTGGAGAGACCTGAAAATAGCTGTGCAGCAACGCTCCCCATCCAACCTGACAGAGGTTGAGAGGATCTGCAGAGAAGAATGGGAGAAACTCCCCAAATACAGGTGTGCCAAGCTTGTAGCGTCATACCCAAGAAGACTCTAGGCTGTAGTCGCCGGCAAAGGTGCTTCAACAAAGTACTGAGTAAAGGGTCTGAATATTTATGTAAATGTAATATTTCATTATAAATGTGCAAACATTTCTTAACTTGTTTTTGCTTTGTCAATATGGGGTATTGTGTGTAAAAAAACAAACAATTTAATCCATTTTCGAATAAGTCAAGGGGTGTGAATACTTTTGTTTCTGCTGTAGATGAAAATAAATGTTCTCTTTGTTGTGTCTCATATAGTGGATCTATTGGGCCTGCTGAAGTGGCGCTCCAACACCAGCCTGCTGCAGCAGAACCTCCGACAGCTGATGAAGGTCGACGGAGGAGAGGTCGTCAAGGTGAGAGGTCAAAGTTCATAGGTAACACAATATGACCCATTAGGATTTTTTATTTATTTAACCAGGGTGGCCCATTTGAGATCAAATTACCTCTTTTTCAAGGGAGACCTGACCAAGAAAGCTGAGTTTTAGAGGAAGGGTTTACATTCTCCGTATAGAGGTTCCCTTTTAGTATGTCACCCTTGATCAGTGTTAACAAGGCTCACTGTTATACCTTGGCAGTCTTCCTCCCTGTAAATTCACATTCAAATCTTTAGAATAATGTATAGGTTTTATAATCAAATCCATGCCATCAGCCTAATGACGGCTGTCTCAGCAAACACGTCCCACAGCTGTGGATATGAACGCTATAGTCATAACCCAGTCAGTGTTTCCCAACGCTGCACTTCCACTCTTGGCAGCGGTTGAAAATATGATATCACCATCTGTGTGTCTTAGGGAAAGGTTTTTCTTGAGGGATAGAGAGAGATGCACAGAGAGAGAGATGCACAGAGAGAGAGATGCACAGAGAGAGAGATGCACAGAGAGAGAGACAGACCAACGGGAGAGACGGGGAGCGAGAGACGGACAGAGAGACGGACGGACAGAGAGATGGACGGACAGACAGACATAGAGAGAGACGGACTGACAGAGAGAGAGGGACGGACGGACGGACAGAGAGAGAGAGAGGGACGGACGGAGGGACGGACAGACAGAGAGATGGACGGACGGACAGAGAGATGGATGGATGGACGGACAGACAGACAGAGAGAGAGGGACGGACGGACGGACAGAGAGAGAGAGAGAGGGACGGAGGGACGGACAGAGAGATGGACGGACGTACACATAGAGAGACGGGTGGACAGAGAGAGAGAGAGAGAGAGAGAGAGAGAGAGAGAGAGAGAGACGGAGAGAGTCTTGAGCGTGTGTCTTAAGGATAGGTTGTTCTTGAGCGATCAGCAGTTGAGTGTAAATGTAACGCCGGGCGGGCACTCAATGGAACTGGCATACAATGTGCAGAGGAATCTTCCCTGCTGGTTCTGGCGGGTATTTGAAAATGATAGGTGTGTGAGGAGTGTTGAGAGGAGGATTTGAAAGGAGGATTGGTAAAGAGAGATGACTGGTAGAAAGAGGGAGCACATGAACGTATGTCTTTTTTAGAGAGCGAGAGAGAGATCTGAAAGACAAGGCAAGAAGGGCCTTCTATACCATCAAAAGGAACATAACATTTGACATACCAATTAGGATCTGGCTAAAAATACTTGAATCAGTTATAGAACCCATTGCCCTTTATGGTTCTGAGGTCTGGGGTACGCTCACCAACCAAGAATTCACAAAATGGGACAAACACCAAATTGAGACTCTGCATGCAGAATTCTGCAAAAACATCCTCCGTGTACAACGTAAAACACCAAATAATGCATGCAGAGCAGAATTAGGCCGATAACCGCTAACTATCAAAATCCAGAAAAGAGCCGTTAAATTCTACAACCATCTAAAAGGAAGCGATTCCCAAACCTTCCATAACAAAGCCATCACCTACAGAGAGATTAACCTGGAGAAGAGTCCCCTAAGCAAGCTGGTCCTGGGGCTCTGTTCACAAACACAAACAGACCCCACAGAGCCCCAGGACAGCAACACAATTACTTGACACATTGGAAAGAATTAACAAAAAAACAGAGCAAAGTAGATTGCTATTTGGCCCTAAACAGAGAGTACACAGTGGCAGAATACCTGACCACTGTGACTGACCCAAACTTAATCAAAGCTTTGACTATGTACAGACTCAGTGAGCATAGCCTTGCTATTGAGAAAGGCCGCCGTAGGCAGACCTGGCTCTCAAGAGAAGACAGGCTATGTGCACACTGCCCACAAAATGAAGTGGAAACTGAGCTGCACTTCCTAACCTCCTGTCAAATGTATGACCATATGAGAGACATATTTCCCTCAGATTACACAGACCCACAAATAATTCGAAAACAGAGTCAGAGCGACAGACAGAGTCAGAGCGACAGACAGAGTCAGAGCGACAGACAGAGTCAGAGCGACAGACAGAGTCAGAGCGACAGACAGAGTCAGAGCGACAGACAGAGTCAGAGCGACAGACAGAGTCAGAGCGACAGACAGAGTCAGAGCGACAGACACAGTCAGCGCGACAGACAGAGTCAGAGCGAGGGAGAGGGGGAGAGGAGGAGGGAGTGTGGGGGAGAGAGTGAAAGGCAGTGAGAGAGAGAGAGAAGTATATCTCTTCAGGATGTATTCTCCCACCATGAGAGGCTGTCAATCTTCAAATAGAGTACTACCCCAGCTGGACTGGTTCTAGAAACCCTAGGGGTGGGATTACCATTAGTAACACAGTAGGTTTAAATGATTGTTCGTTCAATCTGAGAGGATCCTACAGTGTGTGTGTGAAGAGGTCTCTCTGTCAGATGATGTATTTCCTCTGCAGTTCAGTCTTATTTCTGTTTAGAGTATAATAATCCTGCTCAGTACATCTTTGTGTCCATTAAACAGAGACTAAGGACCTTGTTCAGGTAGCTACATCCTCTCTAGATTAGCATCATGTTTTACAGTCATCTGTTCTTGTCAGATTGATCTTCTTTATTATCTACCAATCAAATCTAATGTTTATTGGTCGCGGTACACAGGTTTGCAGACGTTATCGCAGGTGCAGTGAAATGCTTGTGTTCCTAGCTCCAACAGTTCAGTAATACCAGTGAAATGCTTGTGTTTCTAGCTCCAACAGTTCAGTAATACCAGTGAAATGCTTGTGTTCCTAGCTCCAACAGTTCAGTAATACCAGTGAAATGCTTGTGTTTCTAGCTCCAACAGTTCAGTAATACCAGTGAAATGCTTGTGTTTCTAGCTCCAACAGTTCAGTAATACCAGTGAAATGCTTGTGTTCCTAGCTCCAACAGTTCAGTAATACCAGTGAAATGCTTGTGTTTCTAGCTCCAACAGTTCAGTAATACCAGTGAAATGCTTGTGTTCCTAGCTCCAACAGTTCAGTAATACCAGTGAAATGCTTGTGTTCCTAGCTCCAACAGTTCAGTAATACCAGTGAAATGCTTGTGTTTCTAGCTCCAACAGTTCAGTAATACCAGTGAAATGCTTGTGTTCCTAGCTCCAACAGTTCAGTAATACCAGTGAAATGCTTGTGTTCCTAGCTCCAACAGTTCAGTAATACCAGTGAAATGCTTGTGTTCCTAGCTCCAACAGTTCAGTAATACCAGTGAAATGCTTGTGTTTCTAGCTCCAACAGTTCAGTAATACCAGTGAAATGCTTGTGTTCCTAGCTCCAACAGTTCAGTAATACCAGTGAAATGCTTGTGTTTCTAGCTCCAACAGTTCAGTAATACCAGTGAAATGCTTGTGTTCCTAGCTCCAACAGTTCAGTAATACCAGTGAAATGCTTGTGTTTCTAGCTCCAACAGTTTAGTAATACCAGTGAAATGCTTGTGTTTCTAGCTCCAACAGTTCAGTAATACCTAGCGATACAAAACAATACACACATAATCTAGAGAAATTAAGAAATATCAGAAAGAGTAATGTCAGAGACATGAATATATATATATATATATATATATATATATATATATATACTGTACATATTATGGTGTGTAAATACAGTATGGACAGTGAATGCATAGAAAAGGTGTGTACAGCTACATAGGATAAGCCATGACTAGAATACAGTATATACATATGAAGTGGATTAAACAGTATGTAAACATTATTAAAGTGACCAGTGTTACATGACTATGTTCAGTAGTCTCTAAGGTGAAGGGTAGAGTACCGGGTGGTAGCCTGCTAGTAACAGTGACTAAGGTTCAGGGCAGGGTATTGGGTGGAGGCCGGCTAGTGGTGACTGTTTTAACAGTCTGATGGCCTGGAGATAGAAGCTGTTTCTCGGTCTCAGTTTTGATGCACATGTACTGTCTCCACCTTCTAGATGGTAGTGGGGTGAACAGGCCGTGGCTGAGGTCCTTGATGATCTTCTTGGCCTTGCTGGTGACAATAGGTGCTGTAGATGTCCTGGAGGGCAGGCAGTGTGCCTAGGCTGACCGCACCACCCTCTGGAGAGCTCTACAGTTGCAGACGGTGCAATTGCCATACCAGGCGGTGATACAGCTCTACAGGATGCTCTCAATGGTGCAGCTGTAGAAGTTTGAGGGCCCAAGCCAAATTTCTTCAGCCTCCTGAGGTTGAATAAGCGCTGTGGCGCCTTCTTCACCACACTGTCTGTGTGAAGGGACCATTTCAGGTCGTCACTGATGTGCACGCCGAGGAACTTGAAGCTTTTTACCCTCTCCACTGTAGCCCCGTCGATGTGAATGGGGTCGTGTTCACGATCAGCTTCTTCATTTTGTTTACGTTGAGGGTTATTTTGATCATTGTTTATAATCAGGACTACCACGGTTTTGTCGTCAGCAAACTTTTAATGCTTGAGTTGGAGACGTGCGTGAAACACCCTGACCAAGGCCCTTCTCCCCTGATTGTCCTTCCGGAAGGTTCTCCCATCTCCACAGAGGAACTCTGGAGCTCTGTCAGAGTGACCGTCGGGTTCATGGTCACCTCCCTGACCAAGGCCCTTCTCCCCCGATTGCTCAGTGTGGTCGGGCGTCCAGCTCTAGGAAGAGTCTCGGTGGTTCCAAACTTCATCTATTTAAGAATGATGGAGGCCACTGTGTTCTTGGGGACCTTCAATGCTGCAGAACTTTTTTGGTACCCTTCCCCAGATCTGTGCCTCAACACAATCCTCATCCTTGTGATGTTTCTACAACTTGATTGGAGTCCACCTGAGGCTGTAATCGCTGCCAAAGGTGCTTTAACAAAGTACTAAGTAAAGGGTCTGAATACTTATGAAATGTGATATTTCAGTAGTTTTTTTAATACATTTTCATAAATTTCTAAACTATTTTTGCTTTGTCATTGTGGGGTATTGTGTGTAGATTGATGAAGGGGGGAAAAAACAATTTAATCCATTTTAGAATAAGGCTGTAACGTAACAAAATGTGGAAAAAGTGGGGTCTGAATGCTTTCCGAATGCACTGTGCGTCGATGTTATTCTCAGAGGTGACCCGGAACATTTCAAAGTCTGCATGATCCAAACAATGTTGAAGCAATTATTCAGATTGGTCATACCAACGTTGGACAGTCCTCACCACGGGTTCTTCCTGCTTCTACCTGTAGGTGGGAAGGAGCAGAATGGAAGAGTGATCTTATTGGCCGAAGGGAGGGGAGGGCGGGTGGCAATGAGCCGGAGTCTGTGATGCGCGTGTAGCACAGGAGATGCGTTGATAGAATTTCGGTGGCGTTTTCCTCAGATTTCCTTTATTGAAGTCACCAGCTACAATAAATGCAGCGTAAGGATATGCGGTTTCCAGGTTTTCACATAGGCAGGAATAATGACCGAAGAAAATTCTCTAATGAGGAAATGCGGTCGGCATTTGATGGTGGAAGTATTCCAGATGGGGAGAACAAAAGGACTTGAGTTCCTGTAAGTTACCACAATCACACCGTGAGTTGCAAATCATAAAACATGCTCCTTCACCTTTCTTTTTCCCGGAGAGTTCTTTCTTCCTGTTCCCCCCCCGCGATGGACAGAGAACCCTACTGGCTGAATGGATGGGGGACAATAAATCCAGAGAGAGCCGTGATTCGGTAAAACAGAGTGTGTGTCACGGTCCCTGATGTCTCTCCGGAAGGAGATCCTCGCCCTGAGCTCGTCGACTTTATTGTCCAGGGACTGAACGTTAGCGAGTAATATACTCTGAAGCGGTGGATGTCGCCGCCTGAGTCTGAATAGATAAGAGGATGAGAATGAATGTTTATGCATTTGTAATGCCGTAGTCTGCTTCTCCAACCTAGTGCACTACATCTGACAGAGCCCTATGGGGAATAGGGTCCCATTTGAGACGCAGACCGTGTCCTCTATCTGTTGTAACACTTTGTTTTTTCTGTTGTAGTTTCTTCAAGACACCCTTGATGCCCTGTTTAACATTATGATGGAGAACTCCGACAGTGACACGTTTGATACCCTGGTGTTTGACGCCTTGGTAAGTACAGGTTGTTTGAAAACACACACACACACACACACACACACACACACATATTAAATATTTGATTTGTTCTGTTTCATGTGGGGATATAATACACTTATACCACGCTTTGACAGTATCATACAGCTATGACACATACACATTACTAATGTATGCATAGGTTGTCAAAGAGAAGGTTTACATAGATTCACAGCATCCCGTGTGGACAAACAGAAAAGAGAAAACTACTCCCAGATTGTCTCTTTGCCTCTGGTCTGCCTCAGGCATTGTGTTGTTTGAAAGTATGCTAAATACACACCTTGACACCGTAAAGAATGCTAGCTATGTGCCAGAGACAAGACGGGTCCTGGGTTAGAGACAACCAGATCACACCTTGACACCGTAAGGAATGCTAGCTATGTGCCAGAGACAAGACGGGTCCTGGGTTAGAGACAACCAGAGCACAGGAACGGGGAAAATGGGATACCTACCTACTGGGACACCTACCTACTGGGACACCTACCTGTTGGGAACACCTACCTGTTGGGATACATACCTGTTGGGATACATACCTGTTGGGACACCTACCTGTTGGGACACCTACCTGTTGGGGACACCTACCTGTTGGGAACACCTACCTGTTGGGAACACCTACCTGTTGGGAACACCTACCTGTTGGGACCCCTACCTACTGGGAACACCTACCTGTTGGGAACACCTACCTGTTGGGAACACCTACCTGTTGCGATCACCTACCTGTTGGGAACACCTAGCTGCCGATTCTCAGAATGCATTTAACTACAGCACTGTATTACATACTTCTAACACATTATATAGTTGTATATAATATATACAACGTATAAACAGTGCTTAGAACACATTGTAACATTTATTAAATTAATTGAGCTCATTAGCAGTAGTAAGTCTGAAAGATACACGTTCCTTAATGTTCCTGTAATTATTGAAGTATTAGAACCACCAGGCCATAGCCTATTCTACAGATACGCTACATCGCAGGGTGGATCATTTATTGGATATTACATTACACACACACACACGAACAAATACATTGATAACATGCATGAGATCCTATGGCCCGACGGTTCATACATTTTCCAGCCAGCTAGACAGTCTAATTACAATATCTCTCTAAAGCTGAAACAAGTAGTCGACTGTAATTCTCTACGTCAGTGGAGCTCTTTCTAGTACTATCTCATATTAAATCATCATCCCACTGTCTTTGTGGCTATTTAATTGATTTAACTTCTGACACACCTTATTGTACAAAGCCTGTATCAGCAATCTATATCTGGTTTGTAATAGCCTGCTATGACTAGGTAATTACCAGTAAAGCCGCCTCCCCTTTACCCAGAGAGAAACTAGAGAAAGTGCAGTCTAGTGCATCTTAGATCATCTGGGGAAGAAGAGAAGAGAGAAAATGGCTTTTCATTATTTTCCATTATTTAATTTCCCCTCTCTCCCTTTGTCCATTTTGAATGAGAAAGAAAAGTGTTCGTTTTCTCCCGACTTTTTAATGTGACTCTTTTAATGTGACTCTTTTAATGTGATTCTTTTAATGTGACTCTTTTAATGTGACTCTTTTAATGTGACTTTTTTAATGTGACTCTTTAAATGTGACTCTTTAAATGTGACTCTTTAAATGTGACTCTTTAAATGTGACTCTTTAAATGTGACTCTTTAAATGTGACTCTTTAAATGTGACTCTTTAAATGTGACTCTTTAAATGTGACTCTTTAAATGTGACTCTTTTAATGTGACTCTTTAAATGTGACTCTTTAAATGTGACTCTTTAAATGTGACTCCTTTAATGTGACTCTTTTCATGTGACTCTTTTAATGTGACTATTTTAATGTGACTCTTTTAATGTGACATGTGGGTTGTGTTTTAGTCAATGTGTGTCGGTTTCTTTGGCAGGTATTCATAATTGGACTCATTGCAGACAGAAAGTTTCAGCACTTTAACCCTGTCCTTGAAACCTACATACGGAAGCATTTCAGCGCTACACTGGCATACACGTGAGTACAGCTTATTACTGCTAGTGAGATATACTGAGTGTCCAAAACATTAGGAACACCTGCTCTTTCCACGACTTATACTGACCAGGTGAATCCAGGTGAACGCTATGATCCCTTATTGATGTCACCTGTTAAATCCACTTCAATCAGAGTAGGTGAAAGGGAGGAGACGGGTTAAATTATGATTTTCAAGCCTTGAGACAACTGAGACATGGATTGTGTATGTGTGCCATTCAGAGGGTGAATGGGCAAGACAAAATATTTAAGTGCCTTTTGAACGGGGTATGGTAGTAGGTGCCAGGTGCACCGGTTTGTGTCAAGAACTGCAACGCTTCTGGGTTTTTCACGCTCAACAGTTTCCTGTGTTTATCAAGAACAGTCCACCACCCAAAGGACATCCAGCCAACTTGACACAACTGTGGGGACTCTGGCACTTACTTCCTGCATTTCTACACATTGTGTGGGGCGGAGAGGAGATTTTGCAATTTTCTAACTCATTTCATGCAATTCTACTCGTTTTGCCATGGGGTGGAGGAAAATATTAGCATTTTTTTATATGATAACTGATGATCAATGGGCCCCACACCGGTCTGTAGTTCGCCTACTACAAGTTTATATAGCTGGTCACTAGACTCATTTAGCAATCCAGATTTATTTTGCTGACATGGGCACATTAAGTGACTGCTGAGGTACAACCACATTTAGAAATGGCACCTGGTGTTTTCTATTATTCTAACTCTCAACAGGAAGTTAAGACCCCGACTGAGTCCCCACATATATATATTATACACTATACAGCCCATAATGTTCATATATATATTATACACTATACAGCCCATAATGTTAATATTGATATTATACACTATACAGTCTGTTCATATAGATATTATACACTATACAGTCCATAATGTTCATATAGATATTATACACTATACAGCCCATAATGTTCATATAGATATTATACACTATACAGCCCATAATGTTCATATAGATATTATACACTATACAGCCCATTATGTTCATATAGATATTATACACTATACAGCCCATAATGTTCATATAGATATTATACACTATACAGCCCATAATGTTCATATAGATATTATACACTATACAGCCCATAATGTTCATATAGATATTATACACTATACAGTCTGTTCATATAGATATTATACACTATACAGCCCATAATGTTCATATAGATATTATACACTATACAGCCCATAATGTTCATATAGATATTATACACTATACAGTCTGTTCATATAGATATTATACACTATACAGTCTGTTCATATAGATATTATACACTATACAGCCCATAATGTTCATATAGATATTATACACTATACAGCCCATAATGTTCATATAGATATTATACACTATACAGCCCATAATGTTCATATAGATATTATACACTATACAGTCCATAATGTTCATATAGATATTATACACTATACAGCCCATAATGTTCATATAGATATTATACACTATACAGCCCATAATGTTCATATAGATATTATACACTATACAGCCCATAATTATCATATAGATATTATACACTATACAGCCCATAATGTTCATATAGATATTATACACTATACAGTCCATAATGTTCATATAGATATTATACACTATACAGTCTGTTCATATAGATATGATACACTATACAGCCCATAATGTTCATATAGATATTATACACTATACAGCCCATAATGTTCATATAGATATTATACACTATACAGCCCATAATGTTCATATAGATATTATACACTATACAGCCCATAATGTTCATATAGATATTATACACTATACAGTCTGTTCATATAGATATTATACACTATACAGTCCATAATGTTCATATAGATATTATACACCATACAGTCCATAATGTTCATATAGATATTATACACTATCCAGCCCATAATGTTCATATATATATTATACACTATACAGTCCATAATGTTCATATAGATATTATACACTATACAGCCCATAATGTTCATATAGATATTATACACTATACAGCCCATAATGTTCATATAGATATTATACACTATACAGCCCATAATGTTCATATAGATATTATACACTATACAGCCCATAATGTTCATATAGATATTATACACTATACAGCCCATAATGTTCATATAGATATTATACACTATACAGTCCATAATGTTCATATAGATATTATACACTATACAGCCCATAATGTTCATATAGATATTATACACTATACAGCCCATAATGTTCATATAGATATTATACACTATACAGCCCATAATGTTCATATAGATATTATACACTATACAGTCCCATAATGTTCATATAGATATTATACACTATACAGCCCATAATGTTCATATAGATATTATACACTATACAGCCCATAATGTTCATATAGATATTATACACTATACAGCCCATAATGTTCATATAGATATTATACACTATACAGCCCATAATGTTCATATAGATATTATACACTATACAGCCCATAATGTTCATATAGATATTATATTATACACTATACAGCCATATATTATACACTATACAGTCCCATAATGTTCATATAGATATTATACACTATACAGCCCATAATGTTCATATAGATATTATACACTATACAGCCCATAATGTTCATATAGATATTATACACTATACAGCCCATAATGTTCATATAGATATTATACACTATACAGCCCATAATGTTCATATAGATATTATACACTATACAGCCATAATGTTCATATAGATATTATACACCTATACAGCCATAATGTTCATATAGATATTATACACTATACAGCCCATAATGTTCATATAGATATTATACACTATACAGCCCATAATGTTCATATAGATATTATACACTATACAGCCCATAATGTTCATATAGATATTATACACTATACAGCCCATAATGTTCATATAGATATTATACACTATACAGCCCATAATGTTCATATAGATATTATACACTATACAGCCCATAATGTTCATATAGATATTTCATATAGATATTATACACTATACAGCCCATAATGTTCATATAGATATTATACACTATACAGCCCATAATGTTCATATAGATATTATACACTATACAGCCCATAATGTTCATATAGATATTATACACTATACAGCCCATAATGTTCATATAGATATTATACACTATACAGCCCATAATGTTCATATAGATATTATACACTATACAGCCCATAATGTTCATATAGATATTATACACTATACAGCCCATAATGTTCATATAGATATTATACACTATACAGCCTATGTTCATATAGATATTATACACTATACAGTCATGTTCATATAGATATTATACACTATACAGCCCATAATGTTCATATAGATATTATACACTATACAGCCCATAATGTTCATATAGATATTATACACTATACAGCCCATAATGTTCATATAGATATTATACACTATACAGCCCATAATGTTCATATAGATATTATACACTATACAGCCCATAATGTTCATACACTTGTTCATATAGATATTATACACTATACAGCCCATAATGTTCATATAGATATTATACACTATACAGCCCATAATGTTCATATAGATATTATACACTATACAGCCCATAATGTTCATATAGATATTATACACTATACAGCCCATAATGTTCATATAGATATTATACACTATACAGCCCATAATGTTCATATAGATATTATACACTATACAGCCCATAATGTTCATATAGATATTATACACTATACAGCCCATAATGTTCATATAGATATTATACACTATACAGCCCATAATGTTCATATAGATATTATACACTATACAGCCCATAATGTTCATATAGATATTATACACTATACAGCCCATAATGTTCATATAGATATTATACACTATACAGCCCATAATGTTCATATAGATATTATACACTATACAGCCCATAATGTTCATATAGATATTATACACTATACAGCCCATAATGTTCATATAGATATTATACACTATTTTACCAGCACCACTATACAGCCCATAATGTTCATATAGATATTATACACTATACAGCCCATAATGTTCATATAGATATTATACACTATACAGCCCATAATGTTCATATAGATATTATACACTATACAGCCCATAATGTTCATATAGATATTATACACTATACAGCCCATAATGTTCATATAGATATTATACACTATACAGCCCATAATGTTCATATAGATATTATACACTATACAGCCCATAATGTTCATATAGATATTATACACTATACAGCCCATAATGTTCATATAGATATTATACACTATACAGCCCATAATGTTCATATAGATATTATACACTATACAGCCCATAATGTTCATATAGATATTATACACTATACAGCCCATAATGTTCATATAGATATTATACACTATACAGCCCATAATGTTCATATAGATATTATACACTATACAGTCCATAATGTTCATATAGATATTATACACTATACAGCCCATAATGTTTCATATAGATATTATACACTATACAGCCCATAATGTTCATATAGATATTATACACTATACAGCCCATAATGTTCATATAGATATTATACACTATACAGCCCATAATGTTCATATAGATATTATACACTATACAGCCCATAATGTTCATATAGATATTATACACTATACAGCCCATAATGTTCATATAGATATTATACACTATACAGCCCATAATGTTCATATAGATATTATACACTATACAGCCCATAATGTTCATATAGATATTATACACTATACAGCCCATAATGTTCATATAGATATTATACACTATACAGCCCATAATGTTCATATAGATATTATACACTATACAGCCCATAATGTTCATATAGATATTATACACTATACAGCCCATAATGTTCATATAGATATTATACACTATACAGCCCATAATGTTCATATAGATATTATACACTATACAGCCCATAATGTTCATATAGATATTATACACTATACAGCCCATACATATAGATATTATACACTATACAGCCCATAATGTTCATATAGATATTATACACTATACAGCCCATAATGTTCATATAGATATTATACACTATACAGCCCATAATGTTCATATAGATATTATACACTATACAGCCCATAATGTTCATATAGATATTATACACTATACAGCCCATAATGTTCATATAGATATTATACACTATACATCCCATAATGTTCATATAGATATTATACACTATACAGCCCATAATGTTCATATAGATATTATACACTATACAGCCCATAATGTTCATATAGATATTATACACTATACAGTCCATAATGTTCATATAGATATTATACACTATACAGCCCATAATGTTCATATAGATATTATACACTATACAGCCCATAATGTTCATATAGATATTATACACTATACAGCCCATAATGTTCATATAGATATTATACACTATACAGTCCCATAATGTTCATATAGATATTATATTATACACTATACAGTCCATAATGTTCATATAGATATTATACACTATACAGCCCATAATGTTCATATAGATATTATACACTATTACAGCCCATAATGTTCATATAGATATTATACACTATACAGCCCATAATGTTCATATAGATATTATACACTATACAGCCCATAATGTTCATATAGATATTATACACTATACAGCCCATAATGTTCATATAGATATTATACACTATACAGTCCATAATGTTCATATAGATATTATACACTATACAGTCCATAATGTTCATATAGATATTATACACTATACAGCCCATAATGTTCATATAGATATTATACTCTATACAGCCCATAATGTTCATATAGATATTATACACTATACAGCCCATAATGTTCATATAGATATTATACACTATACAGCCCATAATGTTCATATAGATATTATACACTATACAGCCCATATGTTCATATGACATAATGTTCATATAGATATTATACACTATACAGCCCATAATGTTCATATAGATATTATACACTATACAGCCCATAATGTTCATATAGATATTATACACTATACAGTCCATAATGTTCATATAGATATTATACACTATACAGCCCATAATGTTCATATAGATATTATACACTATACAGCCCATAATGTTCATATAGATATTATACACTATACAGCCCATAATGTTCATATAGATATTATACACTATACAGCCCATAATGTTCATATAGATATTATACACTATACAGCCCATAATGTTCATATAGATATTATACACTATACAGTCCATAATGTTCATATAGATATTATACACTATACAGTCCCATAATGTTCATATAGATATTATACACTATACAGCCCATAATGTTCATATAGATATTATACACTATACAGCCCATAATGTTCATATAGATATTATACACTATACAGCCCATAATGTTCATATAGATATGATATTATACACTATACAGCCCATAATGTTCATATAGATATTATACACTATACAGCCCATAATGTTCATATAGATATTATACACTATACAGTCCATAATGTTCATATAGATATTATACACTATACAGCCCATAATGTTCATATAGATATTATACACTATACAGCCCATAATGTTCATATAGATATTATACACTATACAGCCCATAATGTTCATATAGATATTATACACTATACAGCCCATAATGTTCATATAGATATTATACACTATACAGCCCATAATGTTCATATAGATATTATACACTATACAGCCCATAATGTTCATATAGATATTATACACTATACAGCCCATAATGTTCATATAGATATTATACACTATACAGCCCATAATGTTCATATAGATATTATACACTATACAGTCCATAATGTTCATATAGATATTATACACTATACAGCCCATAATGTTCATATAGATATTATACACTACTATACAGCCCATAATGTTCATATAGATATTATACACTATACAGCCCATAATGTTCATATAGATATTATACACTATACAGCCCATAATGTTCATATAGATATTATACACTATACAGCCCATAATGTTCATATAGATATTATACACTATAACAGCCATAAATGTTCATATAGATATTATACACTATACAGCCCATAATGTTCATATAGGATATTATACACTATAAAGCCCATAATGTTCATATAGATATTATACACTATACAGCCCATAATGTTCATATAGATATTATACACTATACAGCCCATAATGTTCATATAGATATTATACACTATACAGCCCATAATGTTCATATAGATATTATACACTATACAGCCCATAATGTTCATATAGATTTATACACTATACAGCCCATAATGTTCATATAGATATTATACACTATACAGCCATAATGTTCATATAGATATTATACACTATACAGCCCCATAATGTTCATATAGATATTATACACTATACAGCCCATAATGTTCATATAGATATTATACACTATACAGCCCATAATGTTCATATAGATATTATACACTATACAGCCCATAATGTTCATATAGATATTATACACTATACAGCCCATAATGTTCATATAGATATTATACACTATACAGCCCATAATGTTCATATAGATATTATACACTATACAGCCCATAATGTTCATATAGATATTATACACTATACAGCCCATAATGTTCATATAGATATTATACACTATACAGCCCATAATGTTCATATAGATATTATACACTATACAGCCATAATGTTCATATAGATATTATACACTATACAGCCCATAATGTTCATATAGATATTATACACTATACAGCCCATAATGTTCATATAGATATTATACACTATACAGCCCATAATGTTCATATAGATATTATACACTATACAGCCCATAATGTTCATATAGATATTATACACTATACACCCATAATGTTCATATAGATATTATACACTATACAGCCCATAATGTTCATATAGATATTATACACTATACAGCCCATAATGTTCATATAGATATTATACACTATACAGCCCATAATGTTCATATAGATATTATACACTATACAGCCCATAATGTTCATATAGATATTATACACTATACAGCCCATAATGTTCATATAGATATTATACACTATACAGCCCATAATGTTCATATAGATATTATACACTATACAGCCCATAATGTTCATATAGATATTATACACTATACAGCCCATAATGTTCATATAGATATTATACACTATACAGCCCATAATGTTCATATAGATATTATACACTATACAGCCCATAATGTTCATATAGATATTATACACTATACAGCCCATAATGTTCATATAGATATTATACACTATACAGCCCATAATGTTCATATAGATATTATACACTATACAGCCCATAATGTTCATATAGATATTATACACTATCAGCCCATAATGTTCATATAGATATTATACACTATACAGCCATAATGTTCATATAGATATTATACACTATACAGCCCATAATGTTCATATAGATATTTATACACTATACAGCCATATAGTTCATATAGATATTATACACTATACAGCCCATATTGTTCTAGTAGAATATTATACTCTATACAGTCTAGTTCATATAGATATTATACACTATTACGTCCATAATGTTCATATAGAATATTTACACCATACAGCCATAATGTTCATTTAGATATTATTCACTATCCAGCCACATAATGTTCTTTATATATATTATACCTCTATTCAGTCCTTAATGTTATATAGAGTATTTACACTATACAGCCCATAATGTTAATATTTAGTATATTATACACCTTTACAGGCCCATAATGTTAATAGAGATATTTATACATATACTGCCATAATGTTCATATAGATATTATACACTATACAGCCCATAAAGATCATATAGATATTATACACTATACAGCCCATAATGTTCATATAGATATTATACACTATACAGCTCCATAATGTTCATATAGATATTATACACTATACAGCCCATAAGGTTCATATAGATATTATACACTATACAGCCATAATGTTCATATAGATATTATACACTAGACAGCCCATAATGTTCATATAGATATTATACACTATACAGCCCATAATGTTCATATAGATATTATACACTATACAGCCCATAATGTTCATATAGATATTATACACTATACAGCCCATAATGTTCATATAGATATTATACACTATACAGCCCATAATGTTCATATAGATATTATACACTATACAGCCCATAATGTTCATATAGATATTATACACTATACAGCCCATAATGTTCATATAGATATTATACACTATACAGCCCATAATGTTCATATAGATATTATACACTATACAGTCCATAATGTTCATATAGATATTATACACTATACAGCCCCATAATGTTCATATAGATATTATATATACACTATACAGCCATATGTTCATATAGATATTATACACTATACAGCCCATAATGTTCATATAGAATATTATACACTATACAGGCCTATAATGTTCATATAGATATTATACACTATACAGCCCATAATGTTCATATAGATATTATACAATACAGTCCTGATTCATATCGATATTATACACTATACCAGACCCATACTTGTTCATATAGATATTATACACTATACAGCCCATAAAGTTCATATAGATATTATACACTATACAGACCATAATGTTCATATAGATATTATAACACTATACAGCCCATAATGTTCATATAGATATTATACACTATACAGCCCATAATGTTCATATAGATTTATACACTTTACAGCCCATAATGTTCATATAGATATTATACACTATACAGCCCATAATGTTCATATAGATTTTATACACTATACAGCCCATAATGTTCACTAATAGTATTATACACTATACAGCCCATAATGTTCATATAGAATTTATACACTATACAGCCCATAATGTTATATAGATATTATACACTATACAGCCCATAATGTTCATATAGATATTACACTATACAGCCCATAATGTTCATATAGATATTATACACTATACAGTCCATAATGTTCATATAGATATTATACACTATACAGCCCATAATGTTCATATAGATATTATACACTATACAGCCATACTGTTCATATAGATATTATACACTATACAGCCCATAATGTTCATATAGATATTATACACTATACAGCCCATAATGTTCATATAGATATTATACACTATACAGCCCATAACTGTTCATATAGATATTATACACTATACAGCCCATAATGTTCATATAGATATTATACACTATACAGCCCATAATGTTCATATAGATATTACACTACAGTCCATAATATTCATATAGATATTATACACTATACAGCCCATAATGTTCATATAGATATTATACACTATACAGTCCATAATGTTTTCATATAGATATTATACACTATACAGCCCATAATGTTCATATAGATATTATACACTATACAGTCATAATGTTCATATAGATATTATACACTATACAGCCCATAATGTTCATATAGATATTATACACTATACAGCCCATAATGTTCATATAGATATTATACACTATACAGCCCATAATGTTCATATAGATATTATTATACACTATACAGCCCATAATGTTCATATAGATATTATACACTATACAGCCCATAATGTTCAATATAGATATTATACTCTATACAGCCCATAATGTTCATATAGATATTATACACTATACAGCCCATAATGTTCATATAGATATTATACACTATACAGCCCATAATGTTCATATAGATATTATACACTATAACAGCCCATAATGTTCATATAGATATTATACACTATACAGCCCATAATGTTCATATAGATATTATACACTATACAGCCCATAATGTTCATATAGATATTATACACTATACAGCCCATAATGTTCATATAGATATTATACACTATACAGCCCATAATGTTCATATAGATATTATACACTATACAGCCCATAATGTTGAATAATAGATATTATACACTATACAGCCCATAATGTTCATATAGATATTATACACTATACAGTCCATAATGTTCATATAGATATTATACACTATACAGTCATAATGTTCATATAGATATTATACACTATACAGCCCATAATGTTCATATAGATATTATACACTATACAGCCCATACTGTTCATATAGATATTATACACTATACAGCCCATAATGTTCATATAGATATTATACACTATACAGCCCATAATGTTCATATAGATATTATACACTATACAGCCATACTGTTCATATAGATATTATACACTATACAGCCCATAATGTTCATATAGATATTATACACTATACAGCCCATAATGTTCATATAGATATTATATACACTATACAGTCCATAATGTTCATATAGATATTATACACTATACAGCCCATAATGTTATATAGATATATTATACACTATTCAGCCCATAATGTTCATATAGATATTATACACATATACAGCCCATAATGTTCATATAGATATTATACACTATACAGTCCCATAATGTTCATATAGATATTATACACTATACAGCCCATAATGTTCATATAGATATTATACACTATACAGCCCATAATGTTCATATAGATATTATACACTATACAGCCCATAATGTTCATATAGATATTATACACTATACAGCCCATAATGTTCATATAGATATTCATACACTATACAGCCCATAACTGTTCATATAGATATTATACACTATACAGCCCATAATGTTCATATAGATATTATACACTATACAGTCCATAATATTTCATATAGATATTATACACTATACAGCCCATAATGTTCATATAGATATTATACACTATACAGTCTGTTCATATAGATATTATACACTATACAGCCCATAATGTTCATATAGATATTATACACTATACAGCCCATAATGTTCATATAGATATTATACACTATACAGTCCATAATGTTCATATAGATATTATACACTATACAGTCCATAATGTTCATATAGATATTATACACTATACAGCCCATAATGTTAATATAGATATTATACATCTATACAGTCCCATAATTGTTCATATAGATATTATACACTATACAGCCCATAATGTTCATATAGATATTATACACTATACAGCCCATAATGTTCATATAGATATTATTACACTATACAGCCCATAATGTTCATATAGATATTATACACTATACAGCCCATAATGTTCATATAGATATTATACACTATACAGCCCATAATGTTCATATAGATATTATACACTATACAGCCCATAATGTTTCATATAGATATTATACACTATACAGCCCATAATGTTCATATAGATATTATACACTATACAGCCCATAATGTTAATATAGATATTATTTACACTATACAGCCCCATAATGTTCATATAGATATTATACACTATACAGCCCATAATGTTTCATATAGATATTATACACTATACAGTCCATAATGTTCATATAGATATTATACACTATACAGCCCATAATGTTCATATAGATATTATACACTATACAGCCCATAACTGTTCATATAGATATTATACACTATACAGCCCATAATGTTCATATAGATATTATACACTATACAGCCCATAATGTTCATATAGATATTATACACTATACAGCCCATAATGTTCATATAGATATTATACACTATACAGCCCATAATGTTCATATAGATATTATACACTATACAGCCCATAATGTTCATATAGATATTATACACTATACAGCCCATAATGTTCATATAGATATTATACACTATACAGCCCATAATGTTCATATAGATATTATACACTATACAGCCCATAATGTTCATATAGATATTATACACTATACAGCCATAATATTCATATAGATATTATACACTATACAGCCCATAATGTTCATATAGATATTATACACTATACAGCCATAATGTTCATATAGATATTATACACTATACAGCCCATAATGTTCATATAGATATTATTACACTATACAGTCCCATAATGTTCATATAGATATTATACACTATACAGCCCATAATGTTCATATAGATATTATACACTATACAGTCCATAATGTTCATATAGATATTATACACTATACAGCCCATAATGTTCATATAGATATTATACACTATACAGTCCATAATGTTCATATAGATATTATACACTATACAGCCCATAATGTTCATATAGATATTATTACACTATACAGCCCATAATGTTCATATAGATATTATACACTATACAGCCCATAATGTTCATATAGATATTATACACTATACAGCCCATAATGTTCATATAGATATTATACACTATACAGTCCCATAATGTTTCATATAGATATTATACACTATACAGCCCATAATGTTCATATAGATATTATACACTATACAGCCCATACTGTTCATATAGATATTATACACTATACAGCCCATAATGTTCATATAGATATTATACACTATACAGCCCATAATGTTCATATAGATATTCATACACTATACAGCCCATACTGTTCATATAAGATATTTATACACTATACAGCCCATAATGTTCATATAGATATTATACACTATACAGTCCATAATATGTTCATATAGATATTATACACTATACAGCCCATAATGTTCATATAGATATTATACACTATACAGTCATAATGTTCATATAGATATTATACACTATACAGCCCATAATGTTCATATAGATATTATACACTATACAGCCCATAATGTTCATATAGATATTATACACTATACAGTCCCATAATGTTCATATAGATATTATATACACTATACAGTCCATAATGTTCATATAGATATTATACACTATACAGCCCATAATGTTAATATAGATATTATACTCTATACAGCCCATAATGTTCATATAGATATTATACACTATACAGCCCATATAAGTTCATATAGATATTATACACTATACAGCCCATAATGTTCATATAGATATTATACACTATACAGCCCATAATGTTCATATAGAAATTATATTTACACTATACAGCCCATAATGTTTCATATAGATATTATACACTATACAGCCCATAATGTTCATATAGATATTATACACTATACAGGTCCATAATGTTCATATAGATATTATACACTATACAGCCCATAATGTTCATATAGATATTATACACTATACAGCCCATAATGTTAATATAGATATTATACACTATACAGCCCATAATGTTCATATAGATATTATACACTATACAGCCCATAATGTTCATATAGATATTATACACTATACAGTCCATAATGTTCATATAGATATTATACACTATACAGCCCATAATGTTCATATAGATATTATACACTATACAGCCCATACTGTTCATATAGATATTATACACTATACAGCCCATAATGTTCATATAGATTATTATACACTATACAGCCCATAATGTTAATATAGATATATTAACACTATACAGCCATAATGTTCATATAGATATTATACACTATACAGTCCATAATATTCATATAGATATTATACTACTATACAGCCATAATGTTCATATAGATATTATACACTATACAGCCC
The DNA here is from genome assembly GCA_031479575.1 of Coregonus ussuriensis. NCBI lineage: Eukaryota > Metazoa > Chordata > Actinopteri > Salmoniformes > Salmonidae > Coregonus > Coregonus ussuriensis. Next base: position 105,467,410 of record CM062473.1, on the reverse strand, counting down.
ATAATGTTCATATAGATATATACCACGTATACAGCCCATAATGTTCATATAGATATTATACACTATACAGCCCATAATGTTCATATAGATATTATACACTATACAGCCCATAATGTTCATATAGATATTATACACTAACAGCCCATAATGTTCATATAGATATTATACACTATACAGCCCATAATGTTCATATAGATATTATACACTATACAGCCCATAAATGTTCATATAGACTATTATACACTATACAGCCCATAATGTTCATATAGATATTATACACTATACAGCCCATAATGTTCATATAGATATTATACACTATACAGTCTGTTTCATATAGATATTATACACTATACAGCCCATAATGTTCATATAGATATTATACACTATACAGTCCATAATGTTCATATAGATATTATACACTATACAGTCCCATAATGTTCATATAGATATTATACACTATACAGCCCATAATGTTCATATAGATATTATACACTATACAGCCCATAATGTTCATATAGATATTATACACTATACAGCCCATAATGTTCATATAGATATTATACACTATACAGCCCATAATGTTCATATAGATATTATACACTATACAGCCCATAATGTTCATATAGGTATTATACACTATACAGCCCATAATGTTCATATAGATATTATACACTATACAGCCCATAATGTTCATATAGATATTATACACTATACAGTCCATAATGTTCATATAGATGTGGTCCTCTGTAGCTCAGCTGTAGAGCACGGCGCTTGTAACGCCCAAGGTATGGGTTCGATCCCCCGGGACCACCCATACACATAAAAAAATAAAAAATAAAATGTATGCACGCATGACTGTAAGTCGCTTTGGATTAAAGCGTCTGCTAAATGGCATATTATTATATTATTATAGATATTATACACTATACAGCCCATAATGTTCATATAGATATTATACACTATACAGCCCATAATGTTCATATAGATATTATACACGATACAGCCCATAATAAACATGGATTCACAAAGCATTTAGAGACCCCTTCCCTTTTTCCACGTTAGTGTTATTCTAAAATTGATTAAATATTTGTTTCCCTTAATCAATCTACACATAATACCCCATAATGACAAAGCGTGAACAGGTTTTTTACAACTTTTGCAAATGTTTTAAAAATTAAAAAACAGAAATACTTCATTTACATAATATTCAAGACCCTTTGCTATGAGACTCGAAATTGAACTCCGGTGCATCCCGATTCCATTGATCATCCTTGAGATATTTCTCCAAGTTGATTGGAGTCCATTTGTGGAAAAAAATAAAAAATTTCAATTGATTGGACATGATTTGGAAAGGCACACACCTGTCTATATAAGGTCCCAACAGTTGACAGTGCACGTCAGAGCAAATTACCAAGCCATGAGGTCGATAGGAATTGGTCCGTAGAGCTCCGAGACCCGGATTGTGTCGAGGCACAGCTCTGGGGAAGGGTACCAAAAAATGTCTGCAGCATTGAAGTTCCCCAAGAACACAGTGGCCTCCATCATTCTTAAATGGAAGATGTTTGAAAGCATTCCAGGTGAAGCTGGTTGAGAGAATGCCAAGAGTGTTATTTCATAGTTCTGATGTCTTCACTATTATTCTACAATGTATAACAATAGTAAAAAATAATGGGAAAACCCTTGAATGAGTAGTGTGTCCAAACTTCTGACTGGTAGTGTATGTTCTACAGGAAGCCGACAGGACAGCTATAATATAATATGTTTATGTATAACATCTAATGTAATGTGTGCGTGTATATATATATATGTGCGGTTTACAGGAAGCTCCGACCAAGGTTTTCTGAAGAACTATGTGGAGAATGCAGAGAAGCTGACGGAACAGCTGCTGAAAGCCATGCAAGCTCTGGAGTACATCTTCAAGTTCATAGTGCGCTCCAAGGGTCCTCTTCAACCAGTAAGTACACACACACACACACACACACACACACACACACACACACACACACACACACACACACACACACACACACACACCCCCCTTACACACACACACACTCAACCTACACACACACACACACACACACACACACACACACACACAACAACACACCCCCCTACACAACACACACACAACACCCCTACACACTATTGCACCCCTACACACCGCTCTGCTCAGAGCGTTCATGTGAATATTATATGACTTCAGGGGTTGATTAGTCAGTCTCTGTATCCGTTTCCTTTTGTAAATATGTAAATATTTGACAGTAGGAACTTAAGTGATAAGTAGACAGGCTAATAGGCTTCACAAAGTATTCAAACCACTTGACTTATTCTACATTTTGTTGTTTTACAGCTTGAATTTCAATTGGATTAAATCGATTGTTTTCCTCACCCAATCTACACACAACATACCCCATAATGACAAAGTTATTTTTTGGTGACATTTTTGCAAATTATATTGAAAATAAAATACAGAAATATCTAATTTACTAAGTATTCACACCCTGAGTCAATACATGTTGAATCTCCTTTGGCAGCGATTACAGCTGTGAGTGTTTCTGGGTAAGTCTCTAAGAGCTTTGCCACCTGGATTGTACAATAATTTTTGCATTTTTTTTTTAATTCTTCAAGCTCTGTCAAGTTGGTGGTTTGATCATTGCTAGCCAGTCATTTCAATGTCTCGCCATAGATTTTCAAGCCGATTTAAGTCAAAACTGTAACTAGGCCACTCAGTA
>CM062473.1:105408210-105464175 GCA_031479575.1 Coregonus ussuriensis | reverse complement strand
CCATAATGTTCATATAGATATTATACACAGCTATACAGCCCATAATGTTCATATAGATATTATACACTATACAGCCCATAATGTTCATATAGATATTATACACCATACAGCCCATAATGTTCATATAGATATTCTACACTATAACAGCCCATAATGTTTTTGTTTTTTTTTTTCATATTGATATTATACACTATACATCCCATAATGTTCATATAGATATTATACACTATACAGCCCATAATGTTCATTATAGATATTATACACTATATACAGCCCATTAATGTTCATATAGATATTATACACCATAGAAAAAGGAAAAAAAAAGGATGAGCCCATAAGGGGGGGGGGGGGGGGGGGGGGTGGGGGGGGGGGGGGGGGGGGGGGGGGGGGGGGGGTGGGGGGGGGGGGGGGGGGGGTGGGGGGGAAGTTCATATAGTTCATTTATTATACACTATACAGGCCCATAATTGTTCATATAGATATTATACAACTATACAGCCCATAATGTTCATATAGATATTATACACTATACAGTCTGTTTCATATAGTTATTATACACTATACAGTCCATAATGTTCATTATAGATATTATACACTATACAGCCCATAATGTTCATATAGATATTATACATATACAGCCCATAATGTTCATATAGATATTATACACTATACAGTCCATTAATGTTCATTATAGATATTATACACTTACAGTCTGTTCATTATAGATATGATACAACTATACAGCCCATAATGTTCATATAGATATTATACACTATACAGCCCATAATTGTTCAGTATAGATATTATACACTATACAGCCCATAATGTTCATATAGATATTATACACTATACAGTCTGTTCATATAGATATTATACACTATACAGCCCATAATGTTCATATAGATATTATACACTATACAGCCATAATGTTCATATATATAATTATACACTATACAAAAAAAAGTTTTTTTCCATAATGTTCATATAGATATTATACACTATACAGTCCATAATGTTCATATAGATATTATACACATCCAGCCCATAATGTTCATATATATATTATACACTCTACAGTCCATAATGTTCATAAGATATTATACACTATACATCCCATAATGTTCATATAGATATTATACACTATACAGCCCATATGTTCATATAGATATTATACACTATACAGCCCATAATGTTCATATAGATATTATACACTATACAGTCCATAATGTTCATATAGATTATTATACACTATACAGTCCCTTATAATGTTTCATATATATATTATACACTATACAGTCCATTAATGTTCATATAGATATTATACACTATACAGCCCATAATGTTCATATAGATATTATTACACTATACAACAGCCCATAATGTTCATATAGATATTATACACTATACAGCCCATAATGTTCATATAGATATTATACACTATACAGTCTGGTTCTATAGATATTATACATATACAGCCCATAATTGTTAATATAGATATTATACACTATACAGCCCATAATGTTCATATAGATATTATACACTATACAGCCCATAATGTTCATATAGATATTATACACTATACAGCCCATAATGTTCATATAGATATTATACACTATACAGCCCATAATGTTCATATAGATATTATACACCATACAGCCCATAATGTTCATATTGATTATTATACACTATACAGCCCATTAATGTTCATATAGATATTATACACTATAACATCCCATAATGTTCATATAGAAATTATACACTATACAGCCCATAATGTTCATATAGATATTATACACTATACAGCCCATAATGTTCATATAGATATTATACACCATACAGCCCATAATGTTCATATAGATATTATACACTATACAGCCCATAATGTTCATATAGATATTATACACTATACAGCCCATAATGTTCATATAGATATTATACACTATACAGTCTGTTCATATAGATATTATACACTATACAGTCCATAATGTTCATATAGATATTATACACTATACAGCCCATAATGTTAATATAGATATTATACACTATACAGCCATAATGTTCATATAGATATTATACACTATACAGCCCATAATGTTTCATATAGATTATTATACACTATACAGCCCCATAATGTTCATATAGATATTATACACTATACAGCCCATAATGTTCATATAGATATTATACAACTATACAGCCCATAATGTTCATATAGATATTATACACTATACAGCCCATAATGTTCATATAGATATTATACACCATACAGCCCATAATGTTTCATATAGATATTATACACTATACAGCCCATAATGTTCATATAGATATTATACACTATACATCCCATAATGTTTATATAGATATTATACACTATACATCCCATTAATGTTCATATAGATATTATACACTATACAGCCCATAATGTTCATAATAGATATTTATACACTATACAGCCCATAATGTTCATATAGATATTATACACTATACAGTCTCTTCATATAGATATGAATACACTATACAGCCCATAATGTTCATATAGATATTATACACTATACAGCCCATAATGTTCATATAGATATTATACACTATACAGCCCATAATTGGTTCATATAGATATTATAACACTATACAGTCTGGTTCATATAGATTTTTTATACACTATACAGTCTGTTCATATAGATATTATAACACTATACAGGCCCATAATGTTCATATAGATATTATACACTATACAGCCCATATGTTCATATAGATATTATACACTATACAGTCCATAATGTTCATATAGATATTATACACTATACAGCCCATAATGTTCATATAGATATTATACACTATACAGCCCATAATGTTCATTATAGATATTATACACTATACAGCCCAATAATGTTCATATAGATATTATACACTATACAGTCTGTTCTTATAGATATTATACACTATACAGCCCATAATGTTAAATATAGATATTATACACTATACAGCCCATAATGTTCATATAGATATATACACTATACAGCCCATAATGTTAATATAGTTATTATACACTATACAGCCCATAATGTTCATATAGATATTTTACACTATACAGCCCATAATGTTCATATAGATATTATACACCATTACAGCCCATAATGTTCATATAGATATTATACACTATAAGCCCATAATGTTCATATAGATATTATACACTATACATCCCATAATGTTCGTTTTTTTTTTTGTCATATAGATATTATACACTATACAGCCATAATGTTCATATAGATATTATACACTATACAGCCCATTTTAATGTTTCATATAGATATTATACACCATACAGCCCATAATTGTTCATATAGATATTATACAACTATACAGCCCATAATGTTCATATAGATATTATACACTATACAGCCCATAATGTTCATATAGATATTATACACTATACAGTCTGTTTCATATAGATAATTATACACTATACAGTCCATAATGTTCATATAGAATTATACACTATACAGCCCATAATGTTAATATAGATATTATACACTATACAGCCCATAATGTTCATATAGATATTATACACTATACAGCCCATGTTAATGTTCATATAGATATTATACACTATACAGCCCATAATGTTCATATAGATATTATACACTATACAGCCCATAATGTTCATATAGATAAGATATTATACACTATACAGCCCATAATGTTCATATAGATATTATTTACACTATACAGCCCATAATGTTCATATAGATATTATACACCATACAGCCCATAATGTTCATATAGATATTATACACTATACAGCCCATAATGTTCATATAGATATTATACACTATACATCCCATAATTGTTTATATAGATATTATACACTATAACATCCCATAATGTTCATTATAGAAATTATTATACACTATACAGCCCATAATGTTCATATAGATAATTATACACTATACAGCCCATAATGTTTTATTGCATATATATATTATACACTATACAGTCTACTTCATATAGATATGATACACTATACAGCCCATAATGTTCATATAGATATTATACACTATACAGCCCATAATGTTCATATAGATATTATACACTATACAGCCCATAATGTTCATATAGATATTATACACTATACAGTCTGTTCATATAGATATTATACACTATACAGTCTGTTCATATAGATATTATACACTATACAGCCCATAATGTTCATATAGATATTATACACTATACAGCCCATAATGTTCATATAGATATTATACACTATACAGTCCATAATGTATTTTCATATAGATATATTATACACTATACAGCCCATAATGTTTTCATATAGATATTATACACTATACAGCCTGTTAATATAGATATTATACACTATACAGTCCATAATGTTCATATAGATATTATACACTATACAGCCCATAATGTTCATATAGATATTATACACTATACAGCCCATAATGTTCATATAGATATTATACACCATACAGCCCATAATGGTTCATATAGATATTATACACTATACAGCCCATAATGTTCATATAGATATTATACACTATACATCCCATAATGTTTATATAGATATTATACACTATAACATCCCATAATGTTCATATAGATATTATACACTATACAGCCCATAATGTTCATATAGATATTATACACTATACAGCCCATAATGTTCATATAGATATTATACACTATACAGTCTCTTCATATAGATATGATACACTATACCGCCCATAATGTTCATTTTTAGATATTATACACTATACAGCCCATAATGTTCATATAGATATTATACACTATACAGCCCATAATGTTCATATAGATATATACACTATACAGTCTGTTCATATAGATATTATACACTATACAGTCTGTTCCAAATAGATATTATACACTATACAGCCCCATAAATGTTCATATAGATATTATACACTATACAGCCATAATGTTCATATAGATATATACACTATACAGTCCATAATGTTCATATAGATATTATACCACTATACAGCCCCTAATGTTCATATAGATTATTATTAACACTATACAGCCTGTTAATATAGATATTATTACACTATACAGTCCATAATGTTCATATAGATATTATACACTATACAGTCCATAAGTTCATATAGATATTATACCCTAACAGTCCAATAATGTTCATATAGATATTTATACACTATCCAGCCCACAATGCTTCATATAATATAGATATACACTATACAGTCCCATAAAAGTTCATATAGATATTATACACTATACAGCCCATAATGTTCATATAGATATTATACACTATACAGCCATAATGTTCATATAGATATTATCACTTACAGTCTCGTTCATACTAGATATTGTACACTATACAGTCCATAATGTTCATATAGATCAATTATTCACTATACAGCCCCCATAATGTTCAATAGAGTATTAGTACAACTAATACACAGCCCATAATGTTCAGTATAGATATTATACACTATACAGCCCATAATGTTCATATAAGAGATATATACACTATACAGGCCCATACTCGTTCATATAGATCATTACTACACTATACAAGCCATAATGTTCAGTATATATATTATACACTATCACAGTCACATAACTGTTCATATGTATTAATCACCAATATACAGTCCCATAATCGTTCATATAGATATTATACACTATACAGCCCATAATGTTCTTAGATATATTATACACTACAGTCCAATCATAAATACAGCCCATACAATGTCACATTGATATTATACAACATACCGCCCATAATGTTCATATAGATATTATACACTATACAGTCCCATAATGTTCATATAAGATATTATACACCTATACAGACCATAATGTTCATAATAGATTATTATACACCTATACAGTCCCATAATGTTCATATAGATATTATACACCTATACATGTCTGTTCATATAGAATTATAAACACTATACAGTCCATAATGTTCATATAGATACTTATACACTATACAGCCCATAATGTTAATATATATATTATACACTATACAGCCCGTAATGTTCATATAGATATTATACACTATACAGCCCATAATGTTCATATAGATATTATACACTATACAGTCCCATAATGTTCATATAGATATTATACACTATACAGCCCATAATGTTCATATAGAATATTATACACCATACAGCCCATAATGTTCATATAGATTATTATACACTATACAGCCCATAATGTTCATATAGATATTATACACTATACATCCCATAATGTTCATATAGATATTATACACTATACAGCCCATAATGTTCATATAGATATTATACACTATACAGCCCATAATGTTCATATAGATATTATACACCATACAGCCCATAATGTTCATATAGATATTATACACTATACAGCCCATAATGTTCATATAGATATTATACACTATACAGCCCATAATGTTCATATAGATATTATACACTATACAGTCTGTTCATATAGATATTATACACTATACAGTCCATAATGTTCATATAGATATTATACACTATACAGCCCATAATGTTCATATAGATATTATACACTATACAGCCCATAATGTTCATATAGATATTATACACTATACAGTCCATAATGTTCATATAGATATTATACACTATACAGTCTGTTCATATAGATATGATACACTATACAGCCCATAATGTTCATATAGATATTATACACTATACAGCCCATAATGTTCATATAGATATTATACACTATACAGCCCATAATGTTCATATAGATATTATACACTATACAGTCTGTTCATATAGATATTATACACTATACAGCCCATAATGTTCATATAGATATTATACACTATACAGCCCATAATGTTCATATATATATTATACACTATACAGTCCATAATGTTCATATAGATATTATACACTATACAGTCCATAATGTTCATATAGATATTATACACTATCCAGCCCATAATGTTCATATATATATTATACACTCTACAGTCCATAATGTTCATATAGATATTATACACTATACATCCCATAATGTTCATATAGATATTATACACTATACAGCCCATAATGTTCATATAGATATTATACACTATACAGCCCATAATGTTCATATAGATATTATACACTATACAGTCCATAATGTTCATATAGATATTATACACTATACAGCCCATAATGTTCATATATATATTATACACTATACAGTCCATAATGTTCATATAGATATTATACACTATACAGCCCATAATGTTCATATAGATATTATACACTATACAGCCCATAATGTTCATATAGATATTATACACTATACAGCCCATAATGTTCATATAGATATTATACACTATACAGTCTGTTCATATAGATATTATACACTATACAGCCCATAATGTTAATATAGATATTATACACTATACAGCCCATAATGTTCATATAGATATTATACACTATACAGCCCATAATGTTCATATAGATATTATACTCTATACAGCCCATAATGTTCATATAGATATTTATACACTATACAGCCCATAATGTTCATATAGATATTATACACCATACAGCCCATAATGTTCATATAGATATTATACACTATACAGCCCATAATGTTCATATAGATATTATACACTATATCATTCCCATAATGTTTCATATAGATAATTATACACTATACAGCCCATAATGTTCATATAGATATTACTACACTATACAGCCCATAATGTTCATATAGATATTATACACCATACAGCCCATAATGTTCATATAGATATTATACACTATACAGCCCATAATGTTCATATAGATATTATACACTATACAGCCCATAATGTTCATATAGATATTATACACTATACAGTCTGTTCATATAGATATTATACACTATACAGTCCATAATGTTCATATAGATATTATACACTATACAGCCCATAATGTTAATATAGATATTATACACTATACAGCCCATAATGTTCATATAGATATTATACACTATACAGCCCATAATGTTCATATAGATATTATACACTATACAGCCCATAATGTTCATATAGATATTATACACTATACAGCCCATAATGTTCATATAGATATTATACACTATACAGCCCATAATGTTCATATAGATATTATACACTATACAGCCCATAATGTTCATATAGATATTATACACCATACAGCCCATAATGTTCATATAGATATTATACACTATACAGCCCATAATGTTCATATAGATATTATACACTATACATCCCATAATGTTTATATAGATATTATACACTATACATCCCATAATGTTCATATAGATATTATACACTATACAGCCCATAATGTTCATATAGATATTATACACTATACAGCCCATAATGTTCATATAGATATTATACACTATACAGTCTCTTCATATAGATATGATACACTATACAGCCCATAATGTTCATATAGATATTATACACTATACAGCCCATAATGTTCATATAGATATTATACACTATACAGCCCATAATGTTCATATAGATATTATACACTATACAGTCTGTTCATATAGATATTATACACTATACAGTCTGTTCATATAGATATTATACACTATACAGCCCATAATGTTCATATAGATATTATACACTATACAGCCCATAATGTTCATATAGATATTATACACTATACAGTCCATAATGTTCATATAGATATTATACACTATACAGCCCATAATGTTCATATAGATATTATACACTATACAGCCATAATGTTAATATAGATATTATACACTATACAGCCATAATGTTCATATAGATATTATACACTATACAGCCCATAATGTTCATATAGATATTATACACTATACAGCCCATAATGTTCATATAGATATTATACACCATACAGCCCATAATGTTCATATAGATATTATACACTATACAGCCCATAATGTTCATATAGATATTATACACTATACAGTCCCATAATGTTTATATAGATATTATACACTATACAGCCCATAATGTTCATATAGATATTATACACTATACAGCCCATAATGTTCATATAGATATTATACACTATACAGCCCATAATGTTCATATAGATATTATACACTATACAGTCTCTTCATATAGATATGATACACTATACAGCCCATAATGTTCATATAGATATTATACACTATACAGCCCATAATGTTCATATAGATATTATACACTATACAGCCCATAATGTTCATATAGATATTATACACTATACAGTCTGTTCATATAGATATTATACACTATACAGTCTGTTCATATAGATATTATACACTATACAGCCCATAATGTTCATATAGATATTATACACTATACAGCCCATAATGTTCATATAGATATTATACACTATACAGTCCATAATGTTCATATAGATATTATACACTATACAGCCCATAATGTTCATATAGATATTATACACTATACAGCCTGTTAATATAGATATTATACACTATACAGTCCATAATGTTCATATAGATATTATACACTATACAGTCCATAATGTTCATATAGATATTATACACCATACAGTCCATAATGTTCATATAGATATTATACACTATCCAGCCCACAATGTTCATATATATATATTATACACTATACAGTCCATAATGTTCATATAGATATTATACACTATACAGCCCATAATGTTCATATAGATATTATACACTATACAGCCCATAATGTTCATATAGATATTATACATTATACAGTCTGTTCATATAGATATTATACACTATACAGTCCATAATGTTCATATAGATATTATACACTATACAGCCCATAATGTTAATATAGATATTATACACTATACAGCCCATAATGTTCATATAGATATTATACACTATACAGCCCATAATGTTCATATAGATATTATACACTATACAGCCCATAATGTTCATATAGATATTATACACTATACAGTCTATAATGTTCATATAGATATTATACACTATACAGTCCATAATGTTCATATAGATATTATACACTATACATCCCATAATGTTCATATAGATATTATACACTATACAGCCCATAATGTTCATATAGATATTATACACTATACAGCCCATAATGTTCATATAGATATTATACACTATACAGCCCATAATGTTCATATAGATATTATACACTATACAGCCCATAATGTTCATATAGATATTATACACTATACAGCCCATAATGTTCATATAGATATTATACACTATACAGTCCATAATGTTCATATAGATATTATACACTATACAGCCCATAATGTTAATATAGATATTATACACTATACAGCCCATAATGTTCATATAGATATTATACACTATACAGCCCATAATGTTCATATAGATATTATACACTATACAGCCCATAATGTTCATATAGATATTATACACTATACAGCCCATAATGTTCATATAGATATTATACACTATACAGTCCATAATGTTCATATAGATATTATACACTATACAGCCCATAATGTTAATATAGATATTATACACTATACAGCCCATAATGTTCATATAGATATTATACACTATACAGCCCATAATGTTCATATAGATATTATACACTATACAGCCCATAATGTTCATATAGATATTATACACTATACAGCCCATAATGTTCATATAGATATTATACACTATACAGCCCATAATGTTCATATAGATATTATACACTATACAGTCCATAATGTTCATATAGATATTATACACTATACAGCCCATAATGTTCATATAGATATTATACACTATACAGCCCATAATGCTCATATAGATATTATACACTATACATCCCATAATGTTAATATAGATATTATACACTATACAGCCCATAATGTTCATATAGATATTATACACTATACAGCCCATACTATTCATATAGATATACACTATACAGCCCATAATGTTCATATAGATATTATACACTATACAGCCCATAATGTTCATATAGATATTATACACTATACAGTCCATAATGTTCATATAGATATTATACACTATACAGCCCATAATGTTCATATAGATATTATACACTATACAGCCCATAATGTTCATATAGATATTATACACTATACAGCCCATAATGTTCATATAGATATTATACACTATACAGTCCATAATGTTCATATATATATTATACACTATACAGCCCATAATGTTCATATAGATATTATACACTATACAGTCCATACTGTTCATATAGATATTATACACTATACAGCCCATAATGTTCATATAGATATTATACACTATACAGCCCATAATGTTCATATAGATATTATACACTATACAGTCCATAATGTTCATATAGATATTATACACTATACAGCCCATAATGTTCATATAGATATTATACACTATACAGCCCATAATGTTCATATAGATATTATACACTATACAGCCCATAATGTTCATATAGATATTATACACTATACAGTCCATAATGTTCATATAGATATTATATACTATACAGTCCATAATGTTCATATAGATATTATACACTATACAGCCCATAATGTTAATATAGATATTATACTCTATACAGCCCATAATGTTCATATAGATATTATACACTATACAGCCCATAATATTCATATAGATATTATACACTATACAGCCCATAATGTTCATATAGATATTATACACTATACAGCCCATAATGTTCATATAGATATTATACACTATACAGCCCATAATGTTCATATAGATATTATACACTATACAGCCCATAATGTTCATATAGATATTATACACTATACAGTCCATAATGTTCATATAGATATTATACACTATACAGCCCATAATGTTAATATAGATATTATACACTATACAGCCCATAATGTTCATATAGATATTATACACTATACAGCCCATAATGTTCATATAGATATTATACACTATACAGTCCATAATGTTCATATAGATATTATACACTATACAGCCCATAATGTTCATATAGATATTATACACTATACAGCCCATACTGTTCATATAGATATTATACACTATACATCCCATAATGTTAATATAGATATTATACACTATACAGCCCATAATGTTCATATAGATATTATACACTATACAGCCCATAATATTCATATAGATATTATACACTATACAGCCCATAATGTTCATATAGATATTATACACTATACAGCCCATAATGTTCATATAGATATTATACACTATACATTCCATAATGTTCATATAGATATTATACACTATACAGTCCATAATGTTCATATAGATATTATACACTATACAGCCCATAATGTTAATATAGAAATTATACACTATACAGCCCATAATGTTCATATAGATATTATACACTATACAGTCCATAATGTTCATATAGATATTATACACTATACAGTCCATAATGTTCATATAGATATTATACACTATACAGCCCATAATGTTCATATAGATATTATACACTATACAGTCCATACTGTTCATATAGATATTATACACTATACAGCCCATAATGTTCATATAGATATTATACACTATACAGCCCATAATGTTCATATAGATATTATACACTATACAGTCCATAATGTTCATATAGATATTATACACTATACAGCCCATAATGTTCATATAGATATTATACACTATACAGCCCATAATGTTCATATAGATATTATACACTATACAGCCCATAATGTTCATATAGATATTATACACTATACAGTCCATAATGTTCATATAGATATTATACACTATACAGCCCATAATGTTAATATAGATATTATACTCTATACAGCCCATAATGTTCATATAGATATTATACACTATACAGCCCATAATATTCATATAGATATTATACACTATACAGCCCATAATGTTCATATAGATATTATACACTATACAGCCCATAATGTTCATATAGATATTATACACTATACAGCCCATAATGTTCATATAGATATTATACACTATACAGCCCATAATGTTCATATAGATATTATACACTATACAGTCCATAATGTTCATATAGATATTATACACTATACAGCCCATAATGTTAATGTAGATATTATACACTATTCAGCCCATAATGTTCATATAGATATTATACACTATACAGCCCATAATGTTCATATAGATATTATACACTATACAGTCCATAATGTTCATATAGATATTATACACTATACAGCCCATAATGTTCATATAGATATTATACACTATACAGCCCATACTGTTCATATAGATATTATACACTATACAGCCCATAATGTTCATATAGATATTATACACTATACAGCCCATAATGTTCATATAGATATCATACACTATACAGCCCATACTGTTCATATAGATATTATACACTATACAGCCCATAATGTTCATATAGATATTATACACTATACAGTCCATAATATTCATATAGATATTATACACTATACAGCCCATAATGTTCATATAGATATTATACACTATACAGTCTGTTCATATAGATATTATACACTATACAGCCCATAATGTTCATATAGATATTATACACTATACAGCCCATAATGTTCATATAGATATTATACACTATACAGTCCATAATGTTCATATAGATATTATATACTATACAGTCCATAATGTTCATATAGATATTATACACTATACAGCCCATAATGTTAATATAGATATTATACTCTATACAGCCCATAATGTTCATATAGATATTATACACTATACAGCCCATAATATTCATATAGATATTATACACTATACAGCCCATAATGTTCATATAGATATTATACACTATACAGCCCATAATGTTCATATAGATATTATACACTATACAGTCCATAATGTTCATATAGATATTATATACTATACAGTCCATAATGTTCATATAGATATTATACACTATACAGCCCATAATGTTAATATAGATATTATACTCTATACAGCCCATAATGTTCATATAGATATTATACACTATACAGCCCATAATATTCATATAGATATTATACACTATACAGCCCATAATGTTCATATAGATATTATACACTATACAGCCCATAATGTTCATATAGATATTATACACTATACAGCCCATAATGTTCATATAGATATTATACACTATACAGCCCATAATGTTCATATAGATATTATACACTATACAGCCCATAATGTTCATATAGATATTATACACTATACAGCCCATAATGTTCATATAGATATTATACACTATACAGCCCATAATGTTAATATAGATATTATACACTATACAGCCCATAATGTTCATATAGATATTATACACTATACAGCCCATAATGTTCATATAGATATTATACACTATACAGTCCATAATGTTCATATAGATATTATACACTATACAGCCCATAATGTTCATATAGATATTATACACTATACAGCCCATACTGTTCATATAGATATTATACACTATACAGCCCATAATGTTCATATAGATATTATACACTATACAGCCCATAATGTTCATATAGATATTATACACTATACAGCCCATACTGTTCATATAGATATTATACACTATACAGCCCATAATGTTCATATAGATATTATACACTATACAGCCCATAATGTTCATATAGATATTATACACTATACAGCCCATAATGTTCATATAGATATTATACACTATACAGCCCATAATGTTCATATAGATATTATACACTATACAGCCCATAATGTTCATATAGATATTATACACTATACAGCCCATAATGTTCATATAGATATTATACACTATACAGTCCATAATGTTCATATAGATATTATATACTATACAGTCCATAATGTTCATATAGATATTATACACTATACAGCCCATAATGTTAATATAGATATTATACTCTATACAGCCCATAATGTTCATATAGATATTATACACTATACAGCCCATAATGTTCATATAGATATTATACACTATACAGCCCATAATATTCATATAGATATTATACACTATACAGCCCATAATGTTCATATAGATATTATACACTATACAGTCTGTTCATATAGATATTATACACTATACAGCCCATAATGTTCATATAGATATTATACACTATACAGTCCATAATGTTCATATAGATATTATACACTATACAGCCCATAATGTTCATATAGATATTATACACTATACAGTCTGTTCATATAGATATTATACACTATACAGCCCATAATGTTCATATAGATATTATACACTATACAGTCCATAATGTTCATATAGATATTATACACTATACAGCCCATAATGTTCATATAGATATTATACACTATACAGCCCATAATGTTCATATAGATATTATACACTATACAGCCCATAATGTTCATATAGATATTATACACTATACAGCCCATAATGTTCATATAGATATTATACACTATACAGCCCATAATGTTCATATAGATATTATACACTATACAGCCCATAATGTTCATATAGGTATTATACACTATACAGCCCATAATGTTCATATAGATATTATACACTATACAGCCCATAATGTTCATATAGATATTATACACTATACAGTCCATAATGTTCATATAGATGTGGTCCTCTGTAGCTCAGCTGGTAGAGCACGGCGCTTGTAACGCCAAGGTAGTGGGTTCGATCCCCGGGACCACCCATACACAAAAAAAATAAAAATAAAAATGTATGCACGCATGACTGTAAGTCGCTTTGGATTAAAGCGTCTGCTAAATGGCATATTATTATATTATTATAGATATTATACACTATACAGCCCATAATGTTCATATAGATATTATACACTATACAGCCCATAATGTTCATATAGATATTATACACTATACAGCCCATAATAAACAGTGGATTCACAAAGCATTTAGACCCCTTCCCTTTTTCCACGTTAGTGTTATTCTAAAATTGATTAAATATTTGTTTCCCTTAATCAATCTACACATAATACCCCATAATGACAAAGCGTGAACAGGTTTTTACAACTTTTGCAAATGTTTTAAAAATTAAAAACAGAAATACTTCATTTACATAACTATTCAGACCCTTTGCTATGAGACTCGAAATTGAACTCCGGTGCATCCCGATTCCATTGATCATCCTTGAGATATTTCTCCAAGTTGATTGGAGTCCATTTGTGGTAAATTCAATTGATTGGACATGATTTGGAAAGGCACACACCTGTCTATATAAGGTCCCACAGTTGACAGTGCACGTCAGAGCAAATACCAAGCCATGAGGTCGAAGGAATTGTCCGTAGAGCTCCGAGACCGGATTGTGTCGAGGCACAGCTCTGGGGAAGGGTACCAAAAAATGTCTGCAGCATTGAAGTTCCCCAAGAACACAGTGGCCTCCATCATTCTTAAATGGAAGATGTTTGAAAGCATTCCAGGTGAAGCTGGTTGAGAGAATGCCAAGAGTGTTATTTCATAGTTCTGATGTCTTCACTATTATTCTACAATGTAAACAATAGTAAAAAATAAAGGAAAACCCTTGAATGAGTAGGTGTGTCCAAACTTCTGACTGGTAGTGTATGTTCTACAGGAAGCCGACAGGACAGCTATAATATAATATGTTTATGTATAACATCTAATGTAATGTGTGTGTATATATATATATGTGTTCTACAGGAAGCTGACCAAGGTTCTGAAGAACTATGTGGAGAATGCAGAGAAGCTGACGGAACAGCTGCTGAAAGCCATGAAAGCTCTGGAGTACATCTTCAAGTTCATAGTGCGCTCCAGGGTCCTCTTCAACCAGTAAGTACACACACACACACACACACACACACACACACACACACACACACACACACACACACACACACACACACACACCCCTACACACACACACACACACCCTACACACACACACACACACACACACACACACACACACACACACACACACCCCCTACACACACACACACACACACCCCTACACACACACCCCTACACACCGCTCTGCTCAGAGCGTTCATGTGAATAATATGACTTCAGGGGTTGATTAGTCAGTCTCTGTATCCGTTTCCTTTTGTAAATATGTAAATATTGACAGTAGGAACTAAGTGATAAGTAGACAGGCTAATAGGCTTCACAAAGTATTCAAACCACTTGACTTATTCTACATTTTGTTGTTTTACAGCTTGAATTTCAATTGGATTAAATCGATTGTTTTCCCTCACCCATCTACACACAACATACCCCATAATGACAAAGTTATTTTTTGGTGACATTTTTGCAAATATATTGAAAATAAAATACAGAAATATCTAATTTACATAAGTATTCACACCCCTGAGTCAATACATGTTAGAATCTCCTTTGGCAGCGATTACAGCTGTGAGTGTTTCTGGGTAAGTCTCTAAGAGCTTTGCCCACCTGGATTGTACAATATTTGCATTTTTTTTTTAATTCTTCAAGCTCTGTCAAGTTGGTGGTTGATCATTGCTAGCCAGTCATTTTCAAGTCTCGCCATAGATTTTCAAGCCGATTTAAGTCAAAACTGTAACTAGGCCACTCAGTAACATTCAATGTCGTCTTGATAAGCAACTCCAGTGTATATTTGTCCTTGTGTTTGAGGTTATTGTCCTGCTGTAAGGTGAATTTGTCTCCCAGTATCTGTTGAAAAGCAGACTGAACCAGATGGCAAGGGGTGTATCAAGGGGATAATAATCATCTGAAGGCACTGTAGATCGTATGGATGTGTTGTGTCTCCATTACTCTCCCCCTCATAAAAGAACAATGTGCCATACAATAACTACCACCATATAATAACTGACTTCACATTGACGCTACCAGTTCATGATCAAGTCATTTCCCGTATTTTCATATTTTCAATCGATCAGGCTAGTTTCAGGCCATTATAGAGTTACAGGAGTTGGTGCAGGTTCATCACGTGACTAGCCTACAGGATGACCTTGGATGTATTCGTATTTGGCAGAGGGAAACTTTTGAATGGATGATCATCTTTCTCCCACGTTGTGATGGTGGTCATCGTTTGGTGTTACATGTTGGATAGTATAATATACAGTACCAGTCAAAAGTTTGGACACACCTACTCATTCCAGGGTTTTTCTTTATTTTTCTACATTGTAGAACTTTTAACAAGGCACACCTGTTAATTGAAATGCATTCCAGGTGACTACCTCATGAAGCTGGTTGAGAGAATGCCAAGAGTGTGCAAAGCTGTCATCAAGGCAAAGGGTGGCTACTTTGAAGAATCTGAAATATAAAATATATTTGGATTCGTTTAACAATTTTTTGGTTACTACATGATTCCGTTTGTGTTATTTCATCGTTTTGATGTCTTCACTATTATTCTACAATGTAGAAAATTGTACAAATAAAGAAAAACCCTGGAATGAGTAGGTGTGTCCAAACTTTTGACTGGTGCTGTATGACCCAGGTCTAATTGAGAGTGTGGAGTTTGATTTGTCCTCGATCCATCGCAGGAAAACCAATCTGTCCTTCAGCTCCACAAATCAGAACGGGGATGACTCTCTCCCACTGTGTCCTACTCTCTTGCTTGGAGGAGTGGGGACTGGGGGTGTGTCAGTCAGAGTGAGTCAGGCCAGAACACAGGGCCCGAACAGGACTACCATGCCAATCACAGCCAGTCAGAGTCAGGCCAGAACACAGGTCCAGAACAGGACTACCATGCCAATCACAGCCAGTCAGAGTCAGGCCAGAACACAGGACCCGAACAGGACTACCATGCCAATCACAGCCAGTCAGAGTCAGGCCAGAACACAGGTCCAGAACAGGACTACCATGCCAATCACAGCCAGTCAGAGTCAGGCCAGAACACAGGTCCAGAACAGGACTACCATGCCAATCACAGCCAGCCAGTCAGAGTCAGGCCAGAACACAGGTCCAGAACAGGACTACCATGCCAATCACAGTCAGTCAGAGTCAGGCCAGAACACAGGTCCAGAACAGGACTACCATGCCAATCACAGCCAGTCAGAGTCAGGCCAGAACACAGGTCCAGAACAGGACTACCATGCCAATCACAGCCAGTCAGAGTCAGGCCAGAACACAGGTCCAGAACAGGACTACCATGCCAATCACAGCCAGTCAGTCAGAGTCAGGCCAGAACACAGGTCCAGAACAGGACTACCATGCCAATCACAGCCAGCCAGTCAGAGTCAGGCCAGAACACAGGTCCAGAACAGGACTACCATGCCAATCACAGCCAGCCAGTCAGAGTCAGGCCAGAACACAGGGCCAGAACAGGACTACCATGCCAATCACAGCCAGCCAGTCAGAGTCAGGCCAGAACACAGGTCCAGAACAGGACTACCATGCCAATCACAGCCAGTCAGAGTCAGGCCAGAACACAGGGCCAGAACAGGACTACCATGCCAATCACAGCCAGTCAGAGTCAGGCCAGAACACAGGTCCAGAACAGGACTACCATGCCAATCACAGTCAGTCAGAGTCAGGCCAGAACACAGGACCCGAACAGGACTACCATGCCAATCACAGCCAGTCAGAGTCAGGCCAGAACACAGGTCCAGAACAGGACTACCATGCCAATCACAGCCAGTCAGAGTCAGGCCAGAACACAGGTCCAGAACAGGACTACCATGCCAATCACAGCCAGTCAACTGCTTGGTAGCACCACAGGGGAGAAGGAAGGAGGATTTCTGTAGTTGTTGTGAAACCTCAGAGCGACGCTTCAAATCCCATGGTTTCTGCCTGTAAGCCCCTTTAACTCAACAGTGACTATCCCCTATTCCCTATCCCTGTCTGTCTGCCTGTCTGTCTGCCTGTCTGCCTGTCTGCCTGTCTGCCTGTCTGCCTGTCTGTCTGTCTGTCTGTCTGTCTGTCTGTCTGTCTGTCTGTCTGTCTGTCTGTCTGTCTGTCTGTCTGTCTGTCTGTCTGCCTGCCTGCCTGCCTGCCTGCCTGCCTGCCTGCCTGCCTGCCTGCCTGCCTGCCTGCCTGCCTGCCTGCCTGCCTGCCTGCCTGCCTGCCTGCCTGCCTGCCTGCCTGCCTGCCTGCCTGCCTGCCTGCCTGCCTGCCTGCCTGCCTGCCTGCCTGCCTGCCTGCCTGCCTGCCTGCCTGCCTGCCTGCCTGCCTGCCTGCCTGCCTGCCTGCCTGCCTGCCTGCCTGCCTGCCTGCCTGCCTGCCTGCCTGCCTGCCTGCCTGCCTGCCTGCCTGCCTGCCTGCCTGCCTGCCTGCCTGCCTGCCTGCCTGCCTGCCTGCCTGCCTGCCTGCCTGCCTGCCTGCCTGCCTGCCTGCCTGCCTGCCTGCCTGCCTGCCTGCCTGCCTGCCTGCCTGCCTGCCTGCCTGCCTGCCTGCCTGCCTGCCTGCCTGCCTGCCTGCCTGCCTGATACATACTCATGTAGATAGCAACTACCTGACCTGGGTTCAACTAGTAGTGTCTATCTGCACCAGGCAAGCTAAATCAAGCACATCTAAAGTGTTTGAAAGATATCAAATACTACTTGAACCCCATGTATGGCAACCCTTCTGCATTACCCTGTCTGTGTCTGGATGTGGAACTAAACATGTCTTGTCCCCCTCAGCAGTGTAGGAGGAAGAAGAGGAAAGAGTGTCTTGTGTGTTACTCACTAATCACTAATAGACATCCATACATTCCAGAGATGACACACATCATTAGTTTTATTGCCCCAACAAAGCAGCTCATTTTCCAGTTCCATTCCCCATTTGGGGAGATGTACATGCATTGTGTGAGTGTGATAAAAGCCATGTTGTGGGGAGTAGAGATGAGAGAATAGAGGTCATGTTGTGGGGAGTAGAGATGATGTACATGCATTGTGTGAGTGTGATAAAAGCCATGTTGTGGGGAGTAGAGATGATGTACATGCATTGTGTGAGTGTGATAAAAGCCATGTTGTGGGGAGTAGAGATGATGTACATGCATTGTGTGAGTGTGATAAAAGCCATGTTGTGGGGAGTAGAGATGAGAGAATAGAGGTCATGTTGTGGGGAGTAGAGATGAGAGAATAGAGGTCATGTTGTGGGGAGTAGAGATGAGAGAATAGAGGTCATGTTGTGGGGAGTAGAGATGAGAGAATAGAGGTCATGTTGTGGGGAGTAGAGATGAGAGAATAGAGGTCATGTTGTGGGGAGTAGAGATGAGAGAATAGAGGTCATGTTGTGGGGAGTAGAGATGAGAGAATAGAGGTCATGTTGTGGGGAGTAGAGATGAGAGAATAGAGGTCATGTTGTGGGGAGTAGAGATGAGAGAATAGAGGTCATGTTGTGGGGAGTAGAGATGAGAGAATAGAGGTCATGTTGTGGGGAGTAGAGATGAGAGAATAGAGGTCATGTTGTGGGGAGTAGAGATGAGAGAATAGAGGTCATGTTGTGGGGAGTAGAGATGAGAGAATAGAGGTCATGTTGTGGGGAGTAGAGATGAGAGAATAGAGGTCATGTTGTGGGGAGTAGAGATGAGAGAATAGAGGTCATGTTGTGGGGAGTAGAGATGAGAGAATAGAGGTCATGTTGTGGGGAGTAGAGATGAGAGAATAGAGGTCATGTTGTGGGGAGTAGAGATGAGAGAATAGAGGTCGTGTTGTGGGGAGTAGAGATGAGAGAATAGAGGTCATGTTGTGGGGAGTAGAGATGAGAGAATAGAGGTCATGTTGTGGGGAGTAGAGATCAGAGAAGAGAGGTCATGTTGTGGGGAGTAGAGATGAGAGAAGAGAGGTCATGTTGTGGGGAGTAGAGATGAGAGAATAGAGGTCGTGTTGTGGGGAGTAGAGATGAGAGAATAGAGGTCATGTTGTGGGGAGTAGAGATGAGAGAATAGAGGTCATGTTGTGGGGAGTAGAGATGAGAGAATAGAGGTCATGTTGTGGGGAGTAGAGATGAGAGAAGAGAGGTCATGTTGTGGGGAGTAGAGATGAGAGAAGAGAGGTCATGTTGTGGGGAGTAGAGATGAGAGAATAGAGGTCATGTTGTGGGGAGTAGAGATGAGAGAATAGAGATCATGTTGTGGGGAGTAGAGATGAGAGAATAGAGGTCATGTTGTGGGGAGTAGAGATGAGAGAATAGAGGTCATGTTGTGGGGAGTAGAGATGAGAGAATAGAGGTCATGTTGTGGGGAGTAGAGATGAGAGAATAGAGGTCTTACTGTACTCCTGTCTGGCACTCTGATATGAAAGGAACAGATTTCCCTTCATTGTTTTCTGAGCCTTGCTCTGTGACTGCTAGCTGTGCAGATTCTGCCTCCATAAAAAGGGTTACAGTGCAGATTCTGCCTCCATACAAAGGGTTAAAGTGCAGATTCTGCCTCCATACAAAGGGTTACAGTGCAGATTCTGCCTCCATAAAAAGGGTTACAGTGCAGATTCTGCTTCCATATAAAGGGTTACAGTGCAGATTCTGCCTCCATACAAAGGTTTACAGTGCAGATTCTGCCTCCATTTACATTACATTTACATTTACGTCATTTAGCAGACACTCTTATCCAGAGCGACTTACAAATTGGTGCATTCATCTTATAGCCAGTGGGATAACCACTTTACATTGTTTTTTTGTTTATTTTATTATTATTATTTTTATTTAAAAAAATTTGGGGGGGGGTGGGTTGGGGTAAGGGGGGGGATTAGAAGGATTACTTTATCCTATCCCAGGTGTTCCTTAAAGAGGTGGGGTTTCAAATGTCTCCGGAAGGTGGTGAGTGACTCCGCTGTCCTGGCGTCGTGGGGGAGCTTGTTCCACCATTGGGGTGCCAGAGCAGCGAACAGTTTTGACTGGGCTGAGCGGGAACTATGCTTCCGCAGAGGTAGGGGAGCTAGCAGGCCAGAGGTGGATGAACGCAATGCCCTCGTTTGGGTGTAGGGACTGATCAGAGCCTGAAGGTACGGAGGTGCTGTTCCCCTCACAGCTCCGTAGGCAAGCACCATGGTCTTGTAGCAGATGTGAGCTTCAACTGGAAGCCAGTGGAGTGTGCGGAGGAGCGGGGTGACGTGAGAGAACTTGGGAAGGTTGAACACCAGACGGGCTGCAGCGTTCTGGATGAGTTGTAGGGGTTTAATGGCACAGGCAGGGAGCCCAGCCAACAGCGAGTTGCAGTAATCCAGACGGGAGATGACAAGTGCCTGGATTAGGACCTGTGCCGCTTCCTGTGTAAGGCAGGGTCGTACTCTCCGAATGTTGTAGAGCATGAACCTACAGGATCGGGTCACCGCCTTGATGTTAGCGGAGAACGACAGGGTGTTGTCCAGGGTCACGCCAAGGCTCTTCGCACTCTGGGAGGAGGACACAACGGAGTTGTCAACCGTGATGGCGAGATCATGGAACAGGCAGTCCTTCCCCGGGAGGAAGAGCAGCTCCGTCTTGCCAAGGTTCAGCTTGAGGTGGTGATCCGTCATCCGCCTCCATATAAAGGGTTACAGTGCAGATTCTGCCTCCATACAAATCAAATGGAACTGGTGGTTGAGAGATCGACAACAACACACTATTAAAGCCTTAGACCAGGGGTTTTCAAATCTCACTCTACCAGGTCCTGATTACTGCTGGTTTTCTGTTCTACCTGATAATTAGCTGCACTCACCTGGTGTCTCAGGTCTAAATCAGCCCCTGATTAGAGGGGAACTATTGGAGAAAAACAAAGAGCAGTGGAACTGGCTTTGAGGTCCAGATGAATTTGAGGGCCTTAGCCTACAGTGCATCCAGAAAGTATTCAGACCCCTTGACTTTTTCCACATTTTGTAACATTACGGCCTTATTCAAAAATGCGCATTTATAAAATAGAAAAAAACTGAAATACCTTATTTACATAAGTATTCAGACCCTTTTGCTATGAGACTCGAAATTGAGCTCAGGTGCATCCTGTTTCCATTGATCATCCTTGAGATGTTTCTACAACCTTGATTGGAGTCCACCTGTGGTAAATTCAATTGATTGGACATGATTTGGAAAGGCACACACCTGTATATATAAGGTCCCACAGTTGATACTGCATGTCAGAGCAAAAACCAAGCCATGGTCAAACTGAGCAATCGGGGGAGAAGGGCCTTGGTCAGGGAGGTGACCAAGAACCCAATGGTCACTCTGACAGAGCTCCAGAGTTCCTCTGTGGAGATGGGAGAACCTTCCAGAAGGACAACCATCTCTGCAGCACTCCACCAATCAGGCCTTTATGGTAGAGTGGCCAGACTGAAGCCACTCCTCAGTAAAAGGCACATGACAGCCCGCTTGGAGTTTGCCAAAAGACACCTAAAGGACTCTGACTATGAGAAACAAGATTCTCTGGTCTGATGAAACCAAGATTGAACTCTTTGGCCTGAATGCCAAGCGTCACATCTGGAGGAAACATGGCACCATCCCTACGGTGAAGCATGGTGGTGGCAGCATCAAGCTGTGGGGATGTTTTTCAGCGGCAGGGACTGGGAGACTAGTCAGGATCGAGGGAAAGATGAACGGAGCAAAGTACAGAGAGATCCTTGATGAAAACCTGCTCCAGAGCGCTCAGGACCTCAGACTGGGGCGAAGGTTCACCTTCCAACAGGACAACGACCCTAAGCACACAGCCAAGAAAACGCAGGAGAGGCTTCGGGATAAGTCTTTGAATGTCCTTGAGTGGCCCAGCCAGAGCCCTGACTTGAACCCAAGGATTTCTGGAGAGACCTGAAAATAGCTGTGCAGCGACGCTCCCCATCCAACCTGACAGAGCTTGAGAGGATCTGCAGAGAAGAATGGGAGAAACTCCCCAAATACAGGTGTGCCAAGCTTGTAGTGTCATACCCAAGAAGACTCTAGGCTGTAATCGCTGCCAAAGGTGCTTCAATAAAGTACTGAGTAAAGGGTCTGAATACTTATGTAAATTTGATATTTCAGTAGTTTTTTTATATACATTTGCAAAAATGTCTAAAAACCTGTTTTTGCTTTGTCATTATGGGGTATTGTGTGTAGATTGATGAGGGGAAATAAACCATTTTAATCAATTTTAAAATAAGGCTGTAACGTAACAAAATGTGGAAAAAGTCAAGGGGTCTGAATACTTTCCGAATGCACAAACTATTATAAACTGGGGGATTTGAGCCCTGAATGCTGATTGGCTGAAAGCTTGAGGTATGACAACTTTTGACTGTTGTAATCATGTTGGTAAGCCGTTTATAATAGCAATAAGACACCCCTGGGGTTTGTGGTAAATGGCCAGGATACCGCTGGCTAATGGCTGTATCCAGGCACTCCGTGTAGCGTTGTGCGTAACAACAGCCCTTAGCCACGGTATATTACCCATATGCCACACCTCCTCTGGCCTTATTCCTTCATTATAAAACAGTTATAAAGCCTTGTACCTAGCGACCACATCACATCGTGTCAAAAATCACAGTAAATGAACAGTTGTTTCCCCCACATAAAGTATTCCATATTAACAGGCATCTCTTTTGGCCAAAACATGACATTATTTCATTATTTCCCCTACTTTTGGCACTGGCAGCAGGCAGTCGCTCCAGGGGTGTAGCCTATTTGTTTTAAATGCTAATGATGACCAGCAATGATCAATGATGATGAATGTGTTTTGATCTTGTTGGTATTTGCATAGAGAACCCATGCAGAGCACTGCAGTCTGTGGGCCTGGTTTGATGGTTAGAGAAAAGTGACAAAACAGTGACAGTCTGTGGGCCTGGTTTGATGGTTAGGGAACAGTGACAGTCTGTGGGCCTGGTTTGATGATTAGGGAACAGTTGACAGTCTGTGGGCCTGGTTCGATGGTTAGGGAACAGTGACAGTCTGTGGGCCTGGTTCGGTGGTTAGGGAACAGTGACAGTCTGTGGGCCTGGTTTGATGCTTAGGGAACAGTGACAGTCTGTGGGCCTGGTTTGATGCTTAGGGAACAGTGACAGTCTGTGGGCCTGGTTTGATGGTTAGGGAACAGTGACAGTCTGTGGGCCTGGTTTGATGGTTAGGGAACAGTGACAGAGAAGCGGTGAACTGGTGTACTGCCACAGGGGGTCTCCGATTACATCTCTGTGTGAGCTAACAGGTCTCTGATTACATCTCTGTGTGAGCTAACAGGTCTCCGATTACTTCTCTGTGTGAGCTAACAGGTCTCCGATTACATCTCTGTGTGAGCTAACAGGTCTCCGATTACATCTCTGTGTGAGCTAACAGGTCTCTGATTACATCTCTGTGTGAGCTAACAGGTCTCTGATTACATCTCTGTGTGAACTAACAGGTCTCCGATTACATCTCTGTGTGAACTAACAGGTCTCTGATTACATCTCTGTGTGAGCTAACAGGTCTCTGATTACATCTCTGTGTGAGCTAACAGGTCTCTGATTACATCTCTGTGTGAGCTAACAGGTCTCTGATTACATCTCTGTGTGAGCTAACAGGTCTCTGATTACATCTCTGTGTGAGCTAACAGGTCTCTGATTACATCTCTGTGTGAGCTAACAGGTCTCCGATTACATCTCTGTGTGAGCTAACAGGTCTCTGATTACATCTCTGTGTGAGCTAACAGGTCTCTGATTACATCTCTGTGTGAGCTAACAGGTCTCCGATTACATCTCTGTGTGAGCTAACAGGTCTCCGATTACATCTCTGTGTGAGCTAACAGGTCTCTGATTACATCTCTGTGTGAGCTAACAGGTCTCTGATTACATCTCTGTGTGAGCTAACAGGTCTCTGATTACATCTCTGTGTGAGCTAACATGTTTCCGATTACATCTCTGTGTGAGCTAACAGGTCTCCGATTACATCTCTGTGTGAGCTAACAGGTCTCCGATTACATCTCTGTGTGAGCTAACAGGTCTTCGATTACATCTCTGTGTGAGCTAACAGGTCTCCGATTACATCTCTGTGTGAGCTAACAGGTCTCCGATTACATCTCTGTGTGAGCTAACAGGTCTCTGATTACATCTCTGTGTGAGCTAACAGGTGTCTGATTACATCTCTGTGTGAGCTAACAGGTCTCTGATTACATCTCTGTGTGAGCTAACAGGTCTCTGTTTACTTCTCTGTGTGAGCTAACAGCAGGTCTGATCGTGTGTGGAGGGACTTTATGTTAGGTCTCTTAATCATCTGTTAAAATTCCTCCTCTCTCCTCTCCTCTCCTCCCTCCCTCCCTCCCTCCGTCCCTCTCTCCTCTCCTCTCCTCTCCTCCCTCCCTCCCTCCGTCCCTCTCTCCTCTCCTCCCCCTCTCACATCCCTCTCTCCATCCAATCCTCTTTCCTTCCTCTCTCTCCTCCCTCTCTCTCTCTCCATCCCTCTCTCCTCTCCTCCCCAGACTGTATGAGAACAAAGGAGAAGCAGACTTCATGGAGTCCTTGAGGAATCTCTTCACTTCCTTCAATGACATGATGAACATCAACTCTGAGAACACAGCCATGGTGAAGGTAGGACATCATTCATATAGTCTGTCTCTGCTTCAGAGTTATGCCTTTTGTGTTTCCATGGTATTCTATGCATTATGTCTCCCTGTGTACATCAGTGTCTAGTCCCCATCTAATTTCCACAATGTCTCCATATATATCATGATCCCTTAGGGGTAAAGGACAATGTATCTCTTATGGTTGGCTGTGTGTTGTTCCCCTCTTTATTCATTGTCTCTTTGAATAGATCTCTCCATGTTCCTTCCTCCCATCTGTGTTCAGATGTATTTCTTCTGCAACTGTTATCTCTGTCTGTGTTCTCTCTCTGACCTGGTCTGTTCTGTGTCCCGGCGCATCTCTCTCTCTCTCTCTCTCTCTCTCTGACCTGGCCTGTTCTGTCCCGGGGCATCTCTCTCTCAATCGCTCTACTCTCTCTCTCGCACTCTCGCTCTCTCGCCTGTTCTGTGTCCCGGGGCATCTCTCTCTCTATGACCTGGCCTGTTCTGTGTCCCGGGGCATTTCTCTCTCTATGACCTGGCCTGTTCTGTGTCCCGGGGCATCTCTGCGTTCCTCCTCTTTAGCTCCTCCTCAAGGTATTTTCTGATCTCCCTC
Source organism: Coregonus ussuriensis (assembly GCA_031479575.1). NCBI lineage: Eukaryota > Metazoa > Chordata > Actinopteri > Salmoniformes > Salmonidae > Coregonus > Coregonus ussuriensis. The sequence continues at coordinate 105,436,279 of CM062473.1, read as the reverse complement.
TCTCTCCCTCCCTCTCTCCCTCCCTCCCCCTCTCCCTCTCCCTCTCTCTCTCTCTCTCTCTCTCCCTCTCTCCATCTCCCTCTCTCTCCATCTCTATCTCTCTCTCCATCTGTCTTTCTCACTCTTGCCCTCTTTCTCTCTCCTCTCTCTAAAACACGTGCAGCACCCCCCCCACACACACACACACACACACACACACACTCAGGGTCATCTAAAAGCCATATGAGAGGCCTCCAGCCAATGAGAAGCCAGTAGCTGTGTAGTTGGGTTAGATATGAACTAAGTTAGAAATGGATCTTTGGAAACCGGGGTTAAGAGAGGGAGGGAGGGAGGTGTTGGATCCTAGTGGAGACCAGCCTGACCAGCCTGAGAGGCACCCCTCTAACACACACAGCATCCGGCTGAACATCTGGACACACACACACACACACACACACACACACACACACACACACACACACACACACACACACACACACACACACACACACACCACAACTCACACACACAACACCCCCAGCCCCCCGTCCCCAGGGGTCGTTGGTACAGGGCTGCTTGCCACACATCACACCACCACTAATATGGTTGTATATAGTACCGTGTGTCACGGCCCAACAGGTGTGACTGTATCACTTAAGGATACTATAAGTAATACCTCCTTTAACTAGGCCTTTTGGAAGTCTTCTAACAGAGTTGAATTGTTGCCCCGTTGGAAGTGCTCCTTATAAACGGGTTGTTTTATCTTCAATAGCTGTGTCCCAAATGGCACCTTAGTTTCTGTTTCCTTATGGGATCTGGTCAAAAGTAGGGCACTTATGTAGTGGGCTCCTGAGTGGCGCAGCGGTCTAAGACACTGCATCTCAGTGCTTGAGGCGTCACTACAGACCCCCCTGGTTCGATTCCAGGCTGTATCACAACCGGCCGTGATTGGGAGTCCCATAGGGCGGCGCACAATTGGCCCAGCGTCGTCCGGGTTTGGCCGGTGTAGGCCGTCATTGTAAATAAGAATTTGTTCTTAACTGACTTGCCTAGTTAAATAAAGGTTAAATAAAAATGTGGGACGCACCCAGTGTTCCAGCCTGCTCTGGTCTGGGCTGGTCTCTGTTTCCGTCTGAGTGGCTGTTTGAGTAGTTGTCAACAAAGTGGTGAAAACAGGGTATGAGTCTCAAATGGCACCCTACTCCCTATATAGTACTCTACTTTTGAACATAACTCTATGATCCCCTGTCAAAAGTAGTGCACTATATAGGGAATAGGGTGCCATTTGGGACGCGTCCAGGACACTAGGAAGAAAGGCTCAGAAACTGCCTGGTTAATAAAACCACACTGATTGGAGGAAGGGGAAATAACAGCTCCTCCCTGAACTACATCACTGATGGATGTAGTTCTTGTTATTCTGCAACATGGAGTTAGTGGCTTTAGTCGTCACAACTGTGTGTCCTGGCAGGTGTCCAGATTAATGGTAGATGTACAGTAGGGTTGTGTTTGACACGTTTGGGTTTATAGTGGCCTATTAATAATTTACAGATTTATTTACCATGTGATAAATTGGGAAATATATGGATGGAGTTACAGATGACTACCTGTATTAACAGATCATCCCTTAGCCTGAATACCACCCTACCTGTATTAACAGATCATCCCTTAGCCTGAATACCACCCTACCTGTATTAACAGATCATCCCTTAGCCTGAATACCACCCTGCCTGTATTAACAGATCATCCCTTAGCCTGAATACCACCCTACCTGTATTAACAGATCATCCCTTAGCCTGAATACCACCCTACCTGTATTAACAGATCATCCCTTAGCCTGAATACCACCCTACCTGTATTAACAGATCATCCCTTAGCCTGAATACCACCCTGCCTGTATTAACAGATCATCCCTTAGCCTGAATACCACCCTACCTGTATTAACAGATCATCCCTTAGCCTGAATACCACCCTACCTGTATTAACAGATCATCCCTTAGCCTGAATACCACCCTACCTGTATTAACAGATCATCCCTTAGCCTGAATACCACCCTACCTGTATTAACAGATCATCCCTTAGCCTGAATACCACCCTACCTGTATTAACAGATCATCCCTTAGCCTGAATACCACCCTACCTGTATTAACAGATCATCCCTTAGCCTGAATACCACCCTGCCTGTATTAACAGATCATCCCTTAGCCTGAATACCACCCTACCTGTATTAACAGATCATCCCTTAGCCTGAATACCACCCTGCCTGTATTAACAGATCATCCCTTAGCCTGAATACCACCCTGCCTGTATTAACAGATCATCCCTTAGCCTGAATACCACCCTGCCTGTATTAACAGATCATCCCTTAGCCTGAATACCACCCTACCTGTATTAACATATCATCCCTTAGCCTGAATACCACCCTGCCTGTATTAACAGATCATCCCTTAGCCTGAATACCACCCTACCTGTATTAACAGATCATCCCTTAGCCTGAATACCACCCTACCTGTATTAACAGATCATCCCTTAGCCTGAATACCACCCTGCCTGTATTAACAGATCATCCCTTAGCCTGAATACCACCCTGCCTGTATTAACAGATCATCCCTTAGCCTGAATACCACCCTACCTGTATTAACAGATCATCCCTTAGCCTGAATACCACCCTACCTGTATTAACAGATCATCCCTTAGCCTGAATACCACCCTGCCTGTATTAACAGATCATCCCTTAGCCTGAATACCACCCTACCTGTATTAACAGATCATCCCTTAGCCTGAATACCACCCTACCTGTATTAACAGATCATCCCTTAGCCTGAATACCACCCTGCCTGTATTAACAGATCATCCCTTAGCCTGAATACCACCCTGCCTGTATTAACAGATCATCCCTTAGCCTGAATACCACCCTACCTGTATTAACAGATCATCCCTTAGCCTGAATACCACCCTACCTACAGAGGACCGCATCATGCAACTTTAGTTGTGATAAAACCTTATGTTTTGATTTTTAATACATTCTAAGGCTGCAAGCGCTCTGCTCTGTTTCTTGCTCAGGCTTCACACACTACATCAGTCTCTCATTCACAATTAGACATGAACTTGATAATATTCTCACCCATCAGACTATTCTCAATTTAATCTGGTCTTTCCATATACAGTAGCCTACTAATTATGTGTGGAATAATTATTTTATTTAGAATGCGCTGTGAATGGAAATGGAAAGCTGGAGAAAGCTGGGATCTCTCTTTTTAAATTTTGGCCAATCAAAACTGTTTTCACACGCAATTGTGCAATGACTGGGCTTATAAGAACACATTTGACTAGGCTCAGTAGGCTGTGGGCTCTCCAACCGTGTTCCAGGGGTCATTTGACTAGGCTCAGTAGGCTGTGGGCTCTCCAACCGTGTTCCAGGGGTCATTTCACTAGGCTCAGTAGGCTGTGGGCTCTCCAACCGTGTTCCAGGGGTCATTTTACTAGGCTCAGTAGGCTGTGGGCTCTCCAACCGTGTTCCAGGGGTCATTTCACTAGGCTCAGTAGGCTGTGGGCTCTCCAACCGTGTTCCAGGGGTCTTGGGCCTATAAGCGACACTTGGAGTCATTTGTCTGCTTTAATTGTGATACAGACCTTATCAAAACACATTAGGTCTATGGGTTAGGCTTCATGATGCGATGTGACTAGGATTTGAAAAAGTCGGGGGAAAAAATGCACACGCTGGGCGTCATTCACAACAGTGATAATATTCTACACCCCATCAGACTATTTATTCTCAATTTAATCTCGTCTTTACATAATGTATAATAAATCATGTACAGAATGTGTGAAGTTAGTTTTGATTTACAATGGGCTGTTATCATGCACCTGACAGAACAGGGGCATCGGGGGGAAAAAAAACACATCATCCATATACACTTGAATGGAGGACGCTTTTCCCACTGTTCATTTTCATGCCAGCGATGTGCTTACTATTAGGAAAGTTGAGAAATAAATGTAGTAGGCCTAGCTTATAAATTAGAAAGCTGATCCTCCTCTTTTTAATAGAGGCCATCAAAACTCTGTTTTCTCACACAGCCTCTAGAAATGCTGCACAGCATGAGCTTATAGGAACACTTATTACATTCCATGCATCAACCAGCTATGAGGAGCTTTGCTCTCGCTGCGCATCAGTTGATCCTATTCCGCTCAAACTCTGAATACCAGGGCTCTCGTGAAGCGTTTGATTATATTTTCGATTGCATTTGCATTGATGTCAGAGTGATTAGAGGGATAATAGAGTGCTGAGTACCAGGCAGTTAGCAAGTTTGGTAGGCTACTAATGACCATCAGCAGCATCAGAGCTTGGAGAAGCCTAATTACCGTGACTAAACGGTCACGTGGAATTTAACAGCGGTCACGACTCATGACTGCCGGCGTGGCGGTAATACGGTCACCGGAACTAAGCCCTACTCTGATGCTCTGATGCTGATGTAGCTAATCAGTCCAGATGCTGGTTAAACAAACATAGCCGAACATACCAGATCAGCCAGTCAGTCACTGTAACTGACACATGCACACAGCATACAGTGGGGAAAAAAAGTATTTAGTCAGCCACCAATTGTGCAAGTTCTCCCACTTAAAAAGATGAGAGAGGCCTGTAATTTTCATCATAGGTACACGTCAACTATGACAGACAAATTGAGGAAAAAAAATCCAGAAAATCACATTGTAGGATTTTTAATGAATTTATTTGCAAATTATGGTGGAGAATAAGTATTTGGTCACCTACAAACAAGCAAGATTTCTGGCTCTCACAGACCTGTAACTTCTTCTTTAAGAGGCTCCTCTGTCCTCCACTCGTTACCTGTATTAATGGCACCTGTTTGAACTTGTTATCAGTATAAAAGACACCTGTCCACAACCTCAAACAGTCACACTCCAAACTCCACTATGGCCAAGACCAAAGAATTGTCAAAGGACACCAGAAACAAAATTGTAGACCTGCACCAGGCTGGGAAGACTCAATCTGCAATAGGTAAGCAGCTTGGTTTGAAGAAATCAACTGTGGGAGCAATTATTAGGAAATGGAAGACATACAAGACCACTGATAATCTCCCTCGATCTGGGGCTCCACGCAAGATCTCACCCTGTAGGGTCAAAATGATCACAAGAACGGTGAGCAAAAATCCCAGAACCACACGGGGGGACCTAGTGAATGACCTGCAGAGAGCTGGGACCAAAGTAAAAGTAACAAAGCCTACCATCAGTAACACACTACGCCGCCAGGGACTCAAATCCTGCAGTGCCAGACGTGTCCCCCTGCTTAAGCCAGTACATGTCCAGGCCCGTCTGAAGTTTGCTAGAGTGCATTTGGATGATCCAGAAGAGGATTGGGAGAATGTCATATGGTCAGATGAAACCAAAATATAACTTTTTGGTAAAAACTCAACTCGTCGTGTTTGGAGGACAAAGAATGCTGAGTTGCATCCAAAGAACACCATACCTACTGTGAAGCATGGGGGTGGAAACATCATGCTTTGGGGCTGTTTTTCTGCAAAGGGACCAGGACGACTGATCCGTGTAAAGGAAAGAATGAATGGGGCCATGTATCGTGAGATTTTGAGTGAAAACCTCCTTCCATCAGCAAGGGCATTGAAGATGAAACGTGGCTGGGTCTTTCAGCATGACAATGATCCCAAACACACCGCCCGGGCACAACGAAGGAGTGGATCGTAAGAAGCATTTCAAGGTCTTGGAGTGGCCTAGCCAGTCTCCAGATCTCAACCCCATAGAAAATCTTTGGAGGGAGTTGAAAGTCTGTGTTGCCCAGCGACAGCCCCAAAACATCACTGCTCTAGAGGAGATCTGCATGGAGGAATGGGCCAAAATACCAGCAACAGTGTGTGAAAACCTTATGAAGACTTACAGAAAACGTTTGACCTGTGTCATTGCCAACAAAGGGTATATAACAAAGTATTGAGAAACTTTTGTTATTGACCAAATACTTATTTTCCACCATAATTTGCAAATAAATTCATTAAAAATCCTACAATGTGATTTTCTGGATTTTTCTTTCTCATTTTGTCTGTCATAGTTGACGTGTACCTATGATGAAAATTACAGGCCTCTCTCATCTTTTTAAGTGGGAGAACTTGCACAATTGGTGGCTGACTAAATACTTTTTTTCCCCACTGTATGTTTTGCTATCCTTCTGGGGACCTAAAGTTGATTTCCATTCTATTTTCCCTAACCTTAACCTCTAACCCTAAACTTAAACCTAACCCTAATTCTAACTCTAACATGAATTGCAAACCTAACCCTAAACCAAACCCCTAATCTTAAAATAGCCTTTGTCCTCGTGGGGACCTGGGAAATGTCCCCACCAGGGATCATTTTCCTTGTTTTACCATCCTTTGTGGGGACTTTTGGGGATTTCCACGAGGACAGTAATACACGCGCGCGCTTGATGAGCGCCACTAGCAATGTAAAGCTCATCGCAGCACATCTGTCTGTGGTAATGAACCTGTAACGATCCTGTATAGACCAGATGGTCTGATGCCTCTGATGCCAATCACCCTAGATGCTGACTACACAAACAAGTAATCGTGGCCGACCAGGTCAATCAGTCAGCCAGAGAAGGTGTCAGCCTAGCCAGGCACGCCACGGCGCTGGGGCAGTCCCAGGCAGGCAGGCAGGCAGTCAGTCCAGTCCAGACCAGTTAAAGGAGGGGAGGTCTGGCTGGTGCTGGGCTGTTCGCTGGGTGGCCTCTAGTAATCACTCCCGCTATTAACGGATGGTCCTTTTAATCAGCCTACTAACTCACTGTTCAGTGCTCCCTGATGACTTCATTACCGTCTTTGTTTGTCTGGAGTCTGGACGGTGGGACTTGTAGTGGTGGTCCCACAGGGGAGGGGGAAGATCTGTTCAGTCAGGGGCTTCTCAAGATTGGAACACTACTCAGGCTGTGAGTCTCAAACGGCATGATATTCCCACCGATGGAGCTCTGGTCAAAAGTACTGCACTTTTATAGGAATAGGATGCCATTTGGGACGTACCCTCAGTCACTCACAACAGCTGCAAAATGAGGTTGTGTCCCAGATGGCACCACTCAGAACATCAGACTCAGGATATAAACAGGGTAGAATAGTGAGTGGTATTTTACAGGTAATGATTTAAGTAATGAGTGTTAGGAGAGAGAGGGTACCTGGACAGAGGAGTCAGGACTACCTGGGGAGAGGAGTCAGGACTACCTGGGCAGAGGAGTCAGGACTACCTGGGCAGAGGAGTCAGGACTACCTGGGCAGAGGAGTCAGGACTACCTGGGCAGAGGAGTCAGGACTACCTGGGGAGAGGAGTCAGGACTACCTGGGGAGAGGAGTCAGGACTACCTGGGCAGAGGAGTCAGGACTACCTGGGGAGAGGAGTCAGGACTACCTGGGCAGAGGAGTCAGGACTACCTGGGGAGAGGAGTCAGGACTACCTGGGCAGAGGAGTCAGGACTACCTGGGCAGAGGAGTCAGGACTACCTGGGGAGAGGAGTCAGGACTACCTGGGCAGAGGAGTCAGGACTACCTGGGCAGAGGAGTCAGGACTACCTGGGCAGAGGAGTCAGGACTACCTGGGCAGAGGAGTCAGGACTACCCTGAGTCTGATGTCCTGAGTACATCAATCAGGAGAGGACAAGGCTGCTGGAATGTGTGCCTGTATCCAAAATGGCACCCTACTCCCTTATTGATTCTGACTGTGTAGTGACTCTGACAGTGTAGTGACTCTGACAGTGTAGTGACTCTGACAGTGTAGAGATTCTGACAGTGTAGAGACTCTGACAGTGTATTGCCTCTGACAGTGTATGGACTATGACAGCATCACTGCTATTGATTATTTGTTTATAGAGTCAAGGCTGGGCTATGAATCATGTTCTGTAATAATTGTCACGTAGAAACAAATCCAGTCATTCAAAGTATTCTGATAATCTAGCTAACATTTTGAACATTATAATGAGGGCCAGGGGTAACACAGTTGGTAGTCTAATATTCAAACCTTTAAGATCAGGGATAATCATTTTGTTTTGTCCAGGGTGCAGCACTGAAGTACGTCCCCACCATCGTGAACGACGTCAAACTGGTCTTCGATCCTAAGGAGCTCAGGTATGTTTTCATCAGGAAAACAGCTATCTTGTGGTGAATATGTTTTAACACACAGTTAGGACTCCAAATGGGAGATCTGGTTATATACACCAACTATACCTGAATGCTTTCACACTGTACATAACACACTTCTACAATGCCATAACAAAGCTGAGATGTTCCTCCTATTCCCTCCACTGGCTGTGACTCCTGTTAGACTAATACTGTGGTATCATTATCTATGACTCCTGTTAGACTAATACTGTGGTATCATTATCTATGACTCCTGTTAGACTAATAATGTGGTATCATTATATATGACTCCTGTTAGACTAATACTGTGGTATCATTATCTATGACTCCTGTTGGACTAATACTGTGGTATCATTATATATGACTCCTGTTAGACTAATACTGTGGTATCATTATCTATGACTCCTGTTAGACTAATAATGTGGTATCATTATCTATGACTCCTGTTGGACTAATACTGTGGTATCATTATCTATGACTCATGTTAGACTAATAATGTGGTATCATTATCTATGACTCCTGTTAGACTAATACTGTGGTATCATTAGCTATGACTCCTGTTAGACTAATACTGTGGTATCATTATCTATGACTCCTGTTAGACTAATAATGTGGTATCATTATCTATGACTCCTGTTGGACTAATACTGTGGTATCATTATCTATGACTCCTGTTAGACTAATAATGTGGTATCATTATCTATGACTCCTGTTAGACTAATACTGTGGTATCATTAGCTATGACTCCTGTTAGACTAATACTGTGGTATCATTATCTATGACTCCTGTTGGACTAATACTGTGGTATCGTTATCTATGACTCCTGTTAGACTAATAATGTGGTATCAATATCTATGACTCCTGTTAGACTAATACTGTGGTATCATTAGCTATGACTCCTGTTAGACTAATACTGTGGTATCATTAGCTATGACTCCTGTTGGACTAATACTGTGGTATCATTATCTATGACTCCTGTTAGACTAATACTGTGGTATCATTATCTATGACTCCTGTTGGACTAATACTGTGGTATCATTATATATGACTCCTGTTAGACTAATACTGTGGTATCATTATCTATGACTCCTGTTAGACTAATAATGTGTTATCAATATCTATGACTCCTGTTGGACTAATACTGTGGTATCATTATATATGACTCCTGTTAGACTAATACTGTGGTATCATTATATATGACTCCTGTTAGACTAATACTGTGGTATCATTATCTATGACTCCTGTTAGACTAATAATGTGGTATCATTATCTATGACTCCTGTTGGACTAATACTGTGGTATCATTATCTATGACTCCTGTTAGACTAATAATGTGGTATCATTATCTATGACTCCTGTTAGACTAATACTGTGGTATCATTAGCTATGACTCCTGTTAGACTAATACTGTGGTATCATTATCTATGACTCCTGTTAGACTAATAATGTGGTATCATTATCTATGACTCCTGTTGGACTAATACTGTGGTATCATTATCTATGACTCCTGTTAGACTAATACTGTGGTATCATTATCTATGACTCCTGTTAGACTAATACTGTGGTATCATTATCTATGACTCCTGTTAGACTAATACTGTGGTATCATTATCTATGACTCCTGTTAGACTAATACTGTGGTATCATTATCTATGACTCCTGTTGGACTAATACTGTGGTATCATTATCTATGACTCCTGTTAGACTAATAATGTGGTATCATTATCTATGACTCCTGTTAGACTAATACTGTGGTATCATTAGCTATGACTCCTGTTAGACTAATACTGTGGTATCATTAGCTATGACTCCTGTTGGACTAATACTGTGGTATCATTATCTATGACTCCTGTTAGACTAATACTGTGGTATCATTATCTATGACTCCTGTTGGACTAATACTGTGGTATCATTATATATGACTCCTGTTAGACTAATACTGTGGTATCATTATCTATGACTCCTGTTAGACTAATAATGTGTTATCAATATCTATGACTCCTGTTGGACTAATACTGTGGTATCATTATCTATGACTCCTGTTGGACTAATACTGTGGTATCATTATCTATGACTCCTGTTAGACTAATACTGTGGTATCATTAGCTATGACTCCTGTTAGACTAATACTGTGGTATCATTATCTATGACTCCTGTTGGACTAATACTGTGGTATCATTATCTATGACTCCTGTTAGACTAATACTGTGGTATCATTATCTATGACTCCTGTTGGACTAATAATGTGGTATCATTATATATGACTCCTGTTAGACTAATACTGTGGTATCATTATCTATGACTCCTGTTAGACTAATACTGTGGTATCATTATCTATGACTCCTGTTAGACTAATACTGTGGTATCATTATCTATGACTCCTGTTGGACTAATACTGTGGTATCATTATCTATGACTCCTGTTAGACTAATACTGTGGTATCATTATCTATGACTCCTGTTAGACTAATACTGTGGTATCATTATCTATGTCTCCTGTTAGACTAACACTGTGGTATCATTATCTATGACTCCTGTTAGACCAATAGGATGCCAGAAGCTAAGAAAGAGGAGTAGAGTGAATCTGAAAAGCTGTCCCTTAAAGCCAATCTAAGAAATGAGGACATTTAATGATTTGACCAATGAAGCTAGAACAGTCTGACATGGAAGAGAGAGACTAAAGGGCATGCCTCGCTCAGTGGGTTTGTCTCGGAAGGAACCATCTCTTTGAAATGACATTTCATGTCTTAGATTGTCTCCCCTTTATTTTGGCCGATTACCTTTATCGGTTGGTTTGGATAAAGGACTGATTTGATATTGTGGCTGGTGCAGTGTGACTAGTCACTCGTCATTATAATAGAGCTACCTACCTTTAGGCTCTGTGCTACACACACACACACACACACACACACACACACATCACACACACACACACACATCACACACACACACACACACACACACACACACAAACACCCCAATTAACATTCACCAGCTGTACCAGCAGTGGGTTGGTTAAATATAGTTATGGTTGCCCTGGAAACATATAACTGCTCCTTCAACAACATTGCAGTGGTTAATGTACCCTGTCGTCAATGTTAAATCATCGTATTATATTGATTTTAGTGATACAAAATAACATTTTAATTAGAAAAGCTTTTAAATGGTTAGTAGCACATCAAGCTTTTGGCAATAGATCACGAGGACACAACAGTTTTACAGACTGTAGCTAATCTAATATTAAAACAAAAGGCTCAGCTTTCGTTATATAGCCATGGATCTTGTTTGAAGCCTGACTATGCTGAAATATTCACTAGCGTCCTGTTCTACATTCACAAAGCTGAACTGTTCAACTGTTCACGCAGAATAAGTTCTAGCCTACATTGACAGAATATTAAATATGTTGTGCTGACATTATGTATGTGACATGCGGAACCAAACGGGCCCCGGTCAAAAGTACCACACTACATAGGGAATAGGGGTACCAGTTGGGACGCATCCTGGCTGTGACCAGACATGTTAGCATTAGTGCAGTGACTCTAGGACATTGTCCTTTCTAAACTCTGTGTAACTGAAAGGACAAGGCGTTTTCTACATAAAAGCTGGATTTGAGTAGGGTCCCTCTGAAATTCTTTCTGCTTTTTTTTAAAGGGGATGTTTAGAGGAACGCATCACCGTGGTTATTGTGATATTGAAAAAGTTGATCTGGATGTTTTTAGCGTTCCATAGACGTCAATGTAAAGATCATGTGGATGTTGAAGATGAAGCAGATCCGTTATATATCTGGCCACCTCTCTACCCAGACAGACTGGGTTGGCACTATCTGGCCACCTCTCTACCCAGACAGACTGGGTTGGCACTATCTGGCCACCTCTCTACCCAGACAGACTGGGTTGGCACTATCTGGCCACCTCTCTACCCAGACAGACTGGGTTGGCACTATCTGGCCACCTCTCTACCCAGACAGACTGGGTTGGCACTATCTGGCCACCTCTCTACCCAGACAGACTGGGTTGGCACTATCTGGCCACCTCTCTACCCAGACAGACTGGGTTGGCACTATCTGGCCACCTCTCTACCCAGACAGACTGGGTTGGCACTATCTGGCCACCTCTCTACCCAGACAGACTGGGTTGGCACTATCTGGCCACCTCTCTACCCAGACAGACTGGGTTGGCACTATCTGGCCACCTCTCTACCCAGACAGACTGGGTTGGCACTATCTGGCCACCTCTCTACCCAGACAGACTGGGTTGGCACTATCTGGCCACCTCTCTACCCAGACAGACTGGGTTGGGTTGGCACTATCTGGCCACCTCTCTACCCAGACAGACTGGGTTGGCACTATCTGGCCACCTCTCTACCCAGACAGACTGGGTTGGCACTATCTGGCCACCTCTCTACCCAGACAGACTGGGTTGGCACTATCTGGCCACCTCTCTACCCAGACAGACTGGGTTGGCACTATCTGGCCACCTCTCTACCCAGACAGACTGGGTTGGCACTATCTGGCCACCTCTCTACCCAGACAGACTGGGTTGGCACTATCTGGCCACCTCTCTACCCAGACAGACTGGGTTGGCACTATCTGGCCACCTCTCTACCCAGACAGACTGGGTTGGCACTATCTGGCCACCTCTCTACCCAGACAGACTGGGTTGGCACTATCTGGCCACCTCTCTACCCAGACAGACTGGGTTGGCACTATCTGACTATCTCTCTCCCCTCCTCTCCTCCCACCCTCCCACCCTCCACTCCTCTCCTCCCACCCTCCACTCCTCTCCTCCCACCCACCCTCCCACCCCTCCACTCCTCTCCTCCCACCCTCCCACCCTCCACTCCTCTCCTCCCACCCTCCCACCCTCCACTCCTCTCCTCCCACCCTCCCACCCTCCACTCCTCTCCTCCCACCCTCCCACCCTCTCCTCCCACCCTCCCACCCTCCCACCCTCCACTCCTCTCCTCCCACCCTCCCACCCTCCACTCCTCTCCTCCCACCCTCCCACCCTCCACTCCTCTCCTCCCACCCTCCCACCCTCCACTCCTCTCCTCCCACCCTCCCACCCTCTCCTCCCACCCTCCAACCCTCCACTCCTCTCCTTCCACCCTCCACTCCTCTCCTCCCACCCTCCACTCCTCTCCTCCCACCCTCTACTCCTCTCCTCCCACCCTCCCACCCTCCACTCCTCTCCTCCCACCCACCCTCCCACTCTCCCACCCTCCACTCCACTCCTCTCCTCCCACCCTCCTCTCCTTCCTCTTCTCCCTGGTCTCCTGTTCCCCACTGTGTCCAGTGTTAATGCCAGAAAGCCTGTACAGTGGCACTTCTCCCTCATGGTCTGTACCTGGCTTCTTTTCAAGTCACAGATTACAGTGTTCAGCTGGCCTTTCTGTGTAGCTGGCCTTTCTACTTTCCACCCAGCTCCCAGTTCCTGTTATTTGATAGTGCCGGCAGGGCAAAGCTGTTCATTCAGAGCAAAGGAATGGAGAGTGGAGGGCAAGCGTTGTGCTTTTCTTCTGCAGTGACAGAAGAGCAGGGGGATTAGTTGCACCAGTCGTAAACACAAACCTGGCAGAGAAGGAAGAGAGAGATGAATTGAGGCCATGTTGAGAATGTTTCATCCCTGTCCAATCACTTCCTTCCTCCTCCAGCAGCAAGCAGCACTTCAGGCTTTACAAGGATCCGTCCTCTAGCTGAGGAGAACAACCCCTCCATCCATCATCCCATGGATGTGCTTTCCTGAGAGAACATTTTCCTCAAAGGATGTATAGCATCAAAAAGATGGTCCATTTTTAATGCACATGTTACTGAAAGGATGTAGTTCTGTTCCATTTAATGCACATGGTTTAGCCATGTCAGTATAGCCACACATACAACATGGGTTGAAGGCTATGTGCATGGAACTGTTGGTAGCCTACATGGCTGTCCCTGTCATAACAACAACTATGTTGAACACAAACAGCTAAAAACTTTACGTTACACGAAACTGAGCCACCTACCTTGAACTAAGGCTAACACCAACTCAATAGAGATTCGACATCAAGATTTGAGATCGAAATCGACTTTTAATGCATGACACTGGATGAATGAATGGCACTACAGCCACTGAGCTAATACGACTCTGTTCCTATCTGACCTTTCTGTTGTTGTGTTCTTGTCTTGTCCCCCACAGTAAACTGTTCAGAGTTCATTATGCTGTTTGTCTTTGCAGTAAACTGTTCACAGAGTTCATTCTGCTGTTTGTCTTTGCAGTAAACTGTTCAGAGTTCATTCTGCTGTTTGTCTTTGCAGTAAACTGTTCAGAGTTCATTATGCTGTTTGTCTTTGCAGTAAACTGTTCACATAGTTCATTCTGCTGTTTGTCTTTGCAGTAAACTGTTCACAGAGTTACTTATGCTGTTTGTCTTTACAGTAAACTGTTCACAGAGTTCATTATGCTGTTTGTCTTTGTAGTAAACTGTTCACAGAGTTCATTCTGCTGTTTGTCTTTGCAGTAAACTGTTCACAGAGTTCATTATGCTGTTTGTCTTTGCAGTAAACTGTTCACAGAGTTCATTATGCTGTTTGTCTTTACAGTAAACTGTTCACAGAGTTCATTCTGCTGTTTGTCTTTGCAGTAAACTGTTCACAGAGTTCATTATGCTGTTTGTCTTTACAGTAAACTGTTCACAGAGTTCATTATGCTGTTTTGTCTTTACAGTAAACTGTTCAGAGTTCATTATGCTGTTTGTCTTTACAGTAAACTGTTCACAGAGTTCATTATGCTGTTTTGTCTTTACAGTAAACTGTTCAGAGTTCATTCTGCTGTTTGTCTTTGCAGTAAACTGTTCACAGAGTTCATTATGCTGTTTTGTCTTTACAGTAAACTGTTCACAGAGTTCATTATGCTGTTTTGTCTTTACAGTAAACTGTTCAGAGTTCATTATGCTGTTTGTCTTTGCAGTAAACTGTTCACAGAGTTCATTATGCTGTTTGTCTTTACAGTAAACTGTTCAGAGTTCATTATGCTGTTTGTCTTTACAGTAAACTGTTCAGAGTTCATTATGCTGTTTGTCTTTACAGTAAACTGTTCACAAAGTTAATTATGCTGTTTGTCTTTACAGTAAACTGTTCAGAGTTCATTATGCTGTTTTGTCTTTACAGTAAACTGTTCACAGAGTTCATTCTGCTGTTTGTCTTTACAGTAAACTGTTCACAAAGTTCATTATGCTGTTTGTCTTTGCAGTAAACTGTTCACAGAGTTCATTATGCTGTTTGTCTTTGCAGTAAACTGTTCACAGAGTTCATTATGCTGTTTGTCTTTGCAGTAAACTGTTCACAGAGTTCATTCTGCTGTTTGTCTTTGCAGTAAACTGTTCACAGAGTTCATTATGCTGTTTGTCTTTACAGTAAACTGTTCACAGAGTTCATTATGCTGTTTGTCTTTGCAGTAAACTGTTCACAGAGTTCATTATGCTGTTTGCCTTTACAGTAAACTGTTCACAGAGTTCATTATGCTGTTTGTCTTTGCAGTAAACTGTTCACAGAGTTCATTATGCTGTTTGTCTTTACAGTAAACTGTTCACAGAGTTCATTATGCTGTTTGTCTTTACAGTAAACTGTTCACAGAGTTCATTATGCTGTTTGTCTTTGCAGTAAACTGTTCAGAGAGTTCATTCTGCTGTTTGTCTTTACAGTAAACTGTTCACAGAGTTCATTATGCTGTTTGTCTTTGCAGTAAACTGTTCAGAGAGTTCATTCTGCTGTTTGTCTTTACAGTAAACTGTTCACAGAGTTCATTATGCTGTTTGTCTTTGCAGTAAACTGTTCACAGAGTTCATTATGCTGTTTGTCTTTGCAGTAAACTGTTCAGAGTTCATTATGCTGTTTGTCTTTGCAGTAAACTGTTCACAGAGTTCATTATGCTGTTTGTCTTTGCAGTAAACTGTTCAGAGTTCATTATGCTGTTTGTCTTTGCAGTAAACTGTTCACAGAGTTCATTATGCTGTTTGTCTTTGCAGTAAACTGTTCACAGAGTTCATTCTGAAGGTTCCTCTGGGTCGTCTGGTCAAACAGAAGCTACACTGCCTCATCGACATCGTCCACAGTGATCTCTTCACACAGCATGGTAAGAACTACGCTACTCAGCACCATCTCTGCCAGCCCCACACACATCTAGTCAAACAGCCCCAACACACAGCTAGCCAAACAGCCCCCACACACATCTAGCCAAACAGCCCCACACACAGCTAGCCAAACAGCCCCACACACAGCTAGCCAAACAGCCCCAACACACATCTAGCCAAACAGCCCCAACACACATCTAGCCAAACAGCCCCAACACATCTAGCCAAACAGCCCCCACACACATCTAGCCAAACAGCCCCACACACAGCTAGCCAAACAGCCCCACACACAGCTAGCCAAACAGCCCCACACACAGCTAGCCAAACAGCCCCAACACACATCTAGCCAAACAGCCCCAACACACATCTAGCCAAACAGCCCCAACACACAGCTAGCCAAACAGCCCCCACACACATCTAGCCAAACAGCCCCACACACAGCTAGCCAAACAGCCCCCACACACAGCTAGCCAAACAGCCCCACACACAGCTAGCCAAACAGCCCCAACACACATCTAGCCAAACAGCCCCAACACACATCTAGTCAAACAGCCCCAACACATCTAGCCAAACAGCCCCAACACACATCTAGCCAAACAGCCCCAACACATCTAGCCAAACAGCCCCAACACACATCTAGCCAAACAGCCCCAACACACATCTAGCCAAACAGCCCCAACACACATCTAGCCAAACAGCCCCATAAGCCAAAGCCTCAAACCGTGAAGCTCTGCACAGCCAAGCTCCGCACGCCAAAGCCCCACACTGCTTTGCATTCCATGCGGTCAAGCTCCACACGAGGCAAAGCCCCACACACGACTAAACCCCCCTCACACCTGTCTTCAGTGTGCCGTGTTAAGGCTACAGGTAAAAGGTCAGGGCTCAGAGTGGTGCTGGAGTCAGTCCTGTTGTCTCTCTGTTAGAGAAGACCCCACCACACATATGATCTATTCTCCACATATTGTATTCTGGATCACTATGTCAGCTTGATACTCTCTCTCTCTCCTTATCTACCTCTATGCTCTCTCCTTGTCCCCCTCTCTCCCTCCCTCTCTCTCTCTCTCTCTCTCTCTCTCTGTCTCTCTGTCTCTCTGTCTCTCTCTCTCTCTCTCTCTCTCTCTCTCTCTCTCCCTCTCTCTCTCTCTCTGTCTGTCTCTCTCTGTCTCTCTCTCTGTCTCTGTCTCTGTCTGTCTCTCTCTCTCCCTCAGACAGCCAGTTTAACATGGCAGGTAGTTGAGGGAAGGTCTTGTTGTTGTAGTTCTATGATGTAGCATGTCAGGCTGCTCTGAGGATTTAAACCATTCATTCATACCAAGCAGCCCTGAAGGTAAATGTTACTCACCAGAGACGCTGGTCCTGCATGCAACCTACTGTGGTGTGCCATGTTAGCCGTGTGAGGGTGTGTTGGGTGTGTGTGCCATGTGAGCCGTGTGAGCGTGTGTGTGTGTGTTTGAGAGTGTGTGCCATGCTAGCCGTGTGTGTGAGTGTTTGAGAGTGTGTGCCATGCTTGCTGTGTTTGTGAGTGTGTGCCATGCTTGCCATGCTACCGTGTGCTGTCTGATGCACTCTGTCACGTTAATTAGTCGTAGTCTACTGAGTGAGGGAAAGCTTTGCTACAGGCACCTGGTGCTTTGGGCCCCCATGTTAGGAACCTGATCTCAACTTCCCACACGCACACAGCCCAACACGCACACACACACACACACACACACACACACATACACGCACACACACACACACATACACACACACACACACACACACACACACACACACACATACACGCACACACACACACACACACACACACACACACACACACACACACACACACACACACACACACACACACACACACACACACACACACACACACACACACACACACACACACACTTTAGCAGTTAGATAAAGTGAGAAGCGCTCAGCTGAGACTGAAAAGTACAATGGTAGTTCAATGTGGTTGGCTAAGGACAGATGCACTGAATGCCCAAAGCACTGGTCTAATATAGAGGGATGTGGGGAAACATAGCCGTTTATATGGGAACCCTCCCTGTGTGGCCGTTTATATGGGAACCCTCCCCGTGTGGCCGTTTATATGGGAACCCTCCCTGTGTGGCCGTTTATATGGGAACCCTCCCCGTGTGGCCGTTTATATGGGAACCCTCCCTGTGTGGCTGTTTATATGGGAACCCTCCCCGTGTGGCCGTTTATATGGGAACCCTCCCTGTGTGGCTGTTTATATGGGAACCCTCCCTGTGTGGCCGTTTATATGGGAACCCTCCCTGTGTGCTACGACAACTGGCCGTTTATATGGGAACCCTCCCTGTGTGCTACGACAACTGGCCGTTTATATGGGAACCCTCCCTGTGTGGCCGTTTATATGGGAACCCTCCCTGTGTGGCCGTTTATATGGGAACCCTCCCTGTGTGCTACGACAACTGGCCGTTTATATGGGAACCCTCCCTGTGTGCTACGACAACTGGCTGTTTATATGGGAACCCTCCCTGTGTGGCCGTTTATATGGGAACCCTCCCTGTGTGGCCGTTTATATGATATGGGAACCCTCCCTGTGTGCTACGACAACTGGCCGTTTATATGGGAACCCTCCCTGTGTGCTACGACAACTGGCCGTTTATATGGGAACCCTCCCTGTGTGCTACGACAACTGGCCGTTTATATGGGAACCCTCCCTGTGTGCTACGACAACTGGCCGTTTATATGGGAACCCTCCCTGTGTGCTACGACAACTGGCCGTTTATATGGGAACCCTCCCTGTGTGCTACGACAACTGGCCGTTTATATGGGAACCCTCCCTGTGTGCTACGACAACTGGCCGTTTATATGGGAACCCTCCCTGTGTGCTACGACAACTGGCCGTTTATATGGGAACCCTCCCTGTGTGCTTTCTACTGACCTCTAATCCAATTTGAAATGAAAGGGAAATGAAACCATGAAACAGGCCTTTAGCTTTGACGCCAAGGGAGAGCTGAACATGGTTTCCAATGAATAAGTAGTACAACATCTAGACGTAGCAGCATTACTTTAGTACCAGATAAACCCTATTCTAACCCTATTCTAACCCTATTCTAACCCTATTCTAACCCCATTCTAACCCCATTATAACCCCATTATAACCCTATTCTAACCCCATTATAACCATATTCTAACCCCATTATAACCCTATTCTAACCCCATTATAACCCCATTCTAACCCTATTCTAACCCCATTATAACCCTATTCTAACCCTATTCTAACCCCATTATAACCCTATTCTAACCCCATTATAACCCTATTCTAACCCCATTCTAACCCTATTCTAACCCCATTATAACCCTATTCTAACCCCATTCTAACCCTATTCTAACCCCATTATTCCCCCATTCTAACCCCATTCTAACCCCATTCTAACGGTATTCTAACCCTATTCTAACCCCATTATTCCCCTATTCTAACCCTATTACAACCTTATTTCACATATTTCTGTGCCACGCGCTTGGCTGATCAATGTTTTGAGGCCCAGTGTGAGCTGTGTATTGTTGGTTGACTACCCCAGTTTGAGCTGTGTATTGTTGGTTGAATACCTCAGTGTGAGCTGTGTATTGTTGGTTGAATACCTCAGTGTGAGCTGTGTATTGTTGGTTGAATACCTCAGTGTGAGCTGTGTATTGTTGGTTGAATACCCCAGTGTGAGCTGTGTATTGTTGGTTGAATACCTCAGTGTGAGCTGTGTATTGTTGGTTGAATACCTCAGTGTGAGCTGTGTATTGTTGGTTGAATACCTCAGTGTGAGCTGTGTATTGTTGGTTGAATACCTCAGTGTGAGCTGTGTATTGTTGGTTGAATACCTCAGTGTGAGCTGTGTATCGTTGGTTGAAGACCTCAGTGTGAGCTGTGTATCGTTGGTTGAATACCTCAGTGTGAGCTGTGTATCGTTGGTTGAATACCTCAGTGTGAGCTGTGTATCGTTGGTTGAATACCTCAGTGTGAGCTGTGTATCGTTGGTTGAATACCTCAGTGTGAGCTGTGTATTTTTGGTTGAATACCTCATTGTGAGCTGTGTATTGTTGGTTGAATACCTCAGTGTGAGCTGTGTATTGTTGGTTGAATACCTCAGTGTGAGCTGGGTATTGTTGGTTGAATACCTCAGTGTGAGCTGTGTATTTTTGGTTGAATACCTCAGTGTGAGCTGTGTATTGTTGGTTGAATACCTCAGTGTGAGCTGTGTATTGTTGGTTGAATACCTCAGTGTGAGCTGGGTATTGTTGGTTGAATACCTCAGTGTGAGCTGTGTATTGTTGGTTGAATACCTCAGTGTGAGCTGTGTATCGTTGGTTGAATACCTCAGTGTGAGCTGTGTATTGTTGGTTGAATACCTCAGTGTGAGCTGTGTATCGTTGGTTGAATACCTCAGTGTGAGCTGGGTATTGTTGGTTGAATACCTCAGTGTGAGCTGTGTATTGTTGGTTGAATACCTCAGTGTGAGCTGTGTATCGTTGGTTGAATACCTCAGTGTGAGCTGTGTATTGTTGGTTGAATACCTCAGTGTGTGGTGTCCACTAGTCATGACTATTGATCTGATGCTGTGTGATTATCACACAGTGGGCCAGCCTGTTCAGGACCGGACCGGACCCACCAACCTGTAGCTCAGTGGGAGGGTTACTGTGAATCATGACCATTACTATTGATCTGATCTGATGCTGTGTGATTATCACATTGGGTACTCCTCTTCAGGACTCTACTCAAATCCCAACCCTCTATTATATTAAACCATAGTGAATATGGACCAACCCTCTATTATATTAAACCATAGTGAATATGGGCCAACCCTCTAGTCCATTATATTAAACCATAGTGAATATGGACCAACCCTCTAGTCCATTATATTAAACCATAGTGAATATGGACCAACCCTCTAGTCTATTATATTAAACCATAGTGAATATGGACCAACCCTCTATTATATTAAACCATAGTGAATATGAGCCAACCCTCTAGTCCATTATATTAAACCATAGTGAATATGAGCCAACCCTCTAGTCCATTATATTAAACCATAGTGAATATGGGCCAACCCTCTAGTCTATTATATTAAACCATAGTGAATATGGACCAACCCTCTAGTCCATTATATTAAACCATAGTGAATATGAGCCAACCCTCTAGTCCATTATAATAAACCATAGTGAATATGGACCAACCCTCTAGTCTATTATATTAAACCATAGTGAATATGGGCCAACCCTCTAGTCTATTATATTAAACCATAGTGAATATGAGCCAACCCTCTAGTCTATTATATTAAACCATAGTGAATATGAGCCAACCCTCTAGTCCATTATATTAAACCATAGTGAATATGGGCCAACCCTCTAGTCTATTATATTAAACCATAGTGAATATGGGCCAACCCTCTAGTCTATTATATTAAACCATAGTGAATATGAGCCAACCCTCTAGTCCATTATATTAAACCATAGTGAATATGAGCCAACCCTCTAGTCTATTATATTAAACCATAGTGTAGTGAATATGGGCCAACCCTCTAGTCTATTATATTAAACCATAGTGAATATGAGCCAACCCTCTAGTCCATTATATTAAACCATAGTGAATATGGGCCAACCCTCTAGTCTATTATATTAAACCATAGTGAATATGAGCCAACCCTCTAGTCCATTATATTAAACCATAGTGAATATGGGCCAACCCTCTAGTCTATTATATTAAACCATAGTGAATATGAGCCAACCCTCTAGTCTATTATATTAAACCATAGTGAATATGAGCCAACCCTCTAGTCCATTATATTAAACCATAGTGAATATGGGCCAACCCTCTAGTCTATTATATTAAACCATAGTGAATATGAGCCAACCCTCTAGTCCATTATATTAAACCATAGTGAATATGGGCCAACCCTCTAGTCCCATTATATTAAACCATAGTGAAAATGGGCCAACCCTCTAGTCCATTATATTAAACCATAGTGAATATGAGCCAACCCTCTAGTCCATTATATTAAACCATAGTGAATATGGGCCAACCCTCTAGTCTATTATATTAAACCATAGTGAATATGAGCCAACCCTCTAGTCTATTATATTAAACCATAGTGAATATGAGCCAACCCTCTAGTCCATTATATTAAACCATAGTGAAAATGGGCCAACCCTCTAGTCCATTATATTAAACCATAGTGAATATGGACCAACCCTCTAGTCCATTATATTAAACCATAGTGAATATGGGCCAACCCTCTAGTCTATTATATTAAACCATAGTGAATATGAGCCAACCCTCTAGTCCATTATATTAAACCATAGTGAATATGGGCCAACCCTCTAGTCTATTATATTAAACCATAGTGAATATGAGCCAACCCTCTAGTCCATTATATTAAACCATAGTGAATATAGACCAACCCTCTAGTCTATTATATTAAACCATAGTGAATATAGACCAACCCTCTAGTCTATTATATTAAACCATAGTGAATATGGACCAACCCTCTAGTCTATTATATTAAACCATAGTGAATATGAGCCAATCCCAACCCGCCGGTCGAGTCTATTGAACTTTAGCCAGACACTCCATTCAACAATGGCCTGTCATTTCTGAAGTGCCTCTTTGTTTTTATCCCACGCAAACAGATTCCTTAGCACTGTTCATCTAGCTATGTGGGAGTACATGAAGGCTTGCCTCTGTCTGTCTGTCTGTGTGTGTGTGTGTGTGTGTATGTGTGTGTTTGTGTGTGTGTGTGTGTGTGTGTGTGTGTGTGTGTGTGTGTGAGGGTGAGTGTTTGTGTGTGTTTGCATGTGTGTATGTTTCCCATGCCAGTAAAGGAGGGGGGAGAGGGAGGGGGAGGGAGATAATTTCAGCACTGGAAATACAAGGTATTAAACACTGTAGACGATGCCAGATTCCCTCAGATTGGAGATTTGCTTTTGTGTTTCAGCATCATGAAGACTATTCAACACTACACACTGTGTCCCCTAAGCTTTTGACTGGCAGCACACAGCTTAGCGTTCTGTCCTGTACACCACAGATGGCACCACAATGTCTTTAAAGGGCCAATTTGCTGTTCAAACAATTACAAAGTGTACACCCCGTACTGTTTCGGTTTACAGCTGAACGTACAAAATCAGCAGGGGATCAAATACTCTTTTCCCTCACTGTATGTTTTGGGTTCTAATGGGGTAAGACCAATGGTCACCAACCGGTCGATCGACTGGTTGATCTTCAAGGTATTCCTAGTGGATCACCCAAACATTTCTGGAGAAAAACCATACAGGTAGGTGTACTTGATTCAGAAGCCCTGTGCACCGAGTAGGCAAAGTGTGCTCTCTCCCTCCGCTGCTCTCTCTCCGCTGCACTCTCCCTCCGCTGCTCTCCCTCTCTCTCCTCGCTGCTCTCTCTCTCCCTCTGCTGCTCTCCCTCTCTCTCTCCGCTGCTCTCTCTCTCTCTCCGCTGCACTCTCTCTCTCTGCTGCACTCTCTCTCTCTCCGCTGCACTCTCTCTCTCTCCCTCCGCTGCACTCTCTCTCCCTCCGCTGCACTCTCTCTCCCTCCGCTGCTCTCTCTCTCCGCTGCTCTGTCTCCGCTACACTGCTCTCTCCGCTGCTCTCTCTCTCTCCTCTGCACTCTCTCTCTCTCCGCTGCACTCTCTCTCTCCGCTGCACTCTCTCTCTCCGCTGCACTCTCTCTCCCTCCGCTGCACTCTCTCTCCGCTGCACTCTCTCTCCCTCCGCTGCACTCTCTCTCCCTCCGCTGCACTCTCTCTCCGCTGCTCTCTATCTCCGCTGCTCTCTCTCTCCGCTGCGCTGCTCTCTCTCTCCCTCTGCTGCTCTCTCTCCCTCCCTCTCTCCGCTGCTCTCTCTCTCTCCCTCCGCTGCTCTCTCTCTCTCCCTCCGCTGCTCTCTCTCTCCCTCCGCTGCTCTCTCTCTCCCTCCCTCCGCTGCTCTCTCTCTCCCTCCCTCCGCTGCTCTCTCTCTCCCTCCCTCCGCTGCTCTCTCTCTCTCCCTCTGCTGCTCTCTCTCTCTCTCTCTCTCTCTCTCTCCCTCTGCTGCTCTCTCTCTCTCTCTCTCTGCTGCTCTCTCTCTCTCTCTCTCTCTCTGCTGCTCTCTCTCTCTCTCTCCGCTGCTCTCTCTCTCTCTCTCTCTCTCCGCTGCTCCCTCCATCCATTGAGACTGACTATCAGATGCAGGTACCATCAGTCCTCCATCCTCCTCTCTCTCTGTCCCCTGACCCATGTCCCTCCATCCTCCTCCTCTCTGTCCCCTGATCCATGTCCCTCCATCCTCCTCCTCTCTGTCCCCTGACCCATGTCCCTCCATCCTCCTCCTCTCTGTCCCCTGACCCATGTCCCTCCATCCTCCTCTCTCTCTCTGTCCCCTGACCCATGTCCCTCCATCCTCCTCCTCTCTGTCCCCTGACCCATGTCCCTCCATCCTCCTCTCTCTCTCTGTCCCCTGACCCATGTCCCTCCATCCTCCTCTCTCTCTCTGTCCCCTGACCCATGTCCCTCCATCCTCCTCTCTCTCTGTCCCCTGACCCATGTCCCTCCATCCTCCTCCTCCTCTCTGTCCCCTGACCCATGTCCCTCCATCCTCCTCCTCCTCTCTGTCCCCTGATCCATGTCCCTCCATCCTCCTCCTCCTCTCTGTCCCCTGATCCATATCCCTCCATCCTCCTCTCTCTCTGTCCCCTGATCCATGTCCCTCCATCCTCCTCCTCCTCTCTGTCCCCTGACCCATATCCCTCCATCCTCCTCTCTCTCTGTCCCCTGACCCATGTCCCTCCATCCTCCTCCTCCTCTCTCTCTCTAATTGATCCCGAGGAAGGGTTTTCCTCTATCTCCCCCTCTGTTTGTCCCTCAGGCCCCCAGCTTTCATTTTAACCACACCGCGCTGTGCCGTACCGCTAGATTGGAATTTCTGGGTTTAATAACTAATATGGTAATTTGTCATTGACCGCCTCAGGTAACTCTCCTCTCCATGTGGGTTTGCTGCTCTCTCTCTCTCTCTGTATTTCTCTCTTTCTCTCTCTCAATTCAATTTCAATTTAATTTCAATTTCAGGAATTTATTGGCATGGGAAACATATGTTTACATTGCCAAAGCAAGTGAAGTAGATAATAAACAAAAGTGAAATAAGCAATTAATATTAACAATAAACATTATACTCACAAAATGTGATATTATGTCTATATACAGTGTTGTAACAATGTGCAAATAGCTAAAGTACAAAAGGGGAAAATAAATCAACATAAATATGGGTTGTATTTACAATGGTGTTTGTTCTTCACTGGTTGCCCTTTTCTTGTGGCAACAGGTCACAAATCTTGCTGCTGTGATGGCACATTGTGGTATTTCACCCAATAGATATGGGAGTTTATCAAAATTTGATTTGTTTCCGAATTATTTGTGGGTCTGTGTAATCTGAGGGAAATATGTCTCTCTAATATGGTCATACATTTGGCAGGAGGTTAGGAAGTGCAGCTCAGTTTCCACTTCATTTTGTGGGCAGTGTGCACATAGCCTGTCTTCTCTTGAGAGCCAGGTCTGCCTACGGCGGCCTCTCAATAGCAAGGCTATGCTCACTGAGTCTGTACATAGTCAAAGCTTTCCTTAATTTTGGGTCAGTCTCAGTGGTCAGGTATTCTGCCACTGTGTACTCTCTGTTTAGGGCCAAATAGCATTCTAGTTTGCGCTGTTTTTTTGTTAATTACTTGAACCATTGGAAATAATTATCTTTTTGTTTTCTCATGATTTGGTTGGGTCTAATTGTGTTGCTGTCCTGGGGCTCTGTGGGGTCTGTTTGTGTTTGTGAACAGAGCCCTAGGACCAGCTTGCTTAGGATATCTTTGCAGAATTCTACAGAATGATCTCTCTCTCTCTCTCTCATATATATATATATATATATATATATATATATATATATATATATATATATATATATATATATATATATATATATATATATATATACACTGCTCAAAAAAATAAAGGGAACACTAAAATAACACATCCTAGATCTGAATGAATGAAATAATCTTATTAAATACTTTTTTCTTTACATAGTTGAATGTGCTGACAACAAAATCACACAAAAATTATCAATGGAAATCAAATGTATCAACCCATGGAGGTCTGGATTTGGAGTCACACTCAAAATTAAAGTGGAAAACCACACTACAGGCTGATCCAACTTTGATGTAATATCCTTAAAACAAGTCAAAATGAGGCTCAGTAGTGTATGTGTGGCCTCCACGTGCCTGTATAACCTCCCTACAACGCCTGGGCATGCTCCTGATAAGGTGGCGGATGGTGTCCTGAGGGATCTCCTCCCAGACCTGGACTAAAGCATCCGCCAACTCCTGGACAGTCTGTGGTGCAACGTGGCGTTGGTGGATGGAGCGAGACATGTTGTCCCAGATGTGCTCAATTGGATTCACGTCTGGGGAACGGGCGGGCCAGTCCATAGCATCAATGCCTTCCTCTTGCAGGAACTGCTGACACACTCCAGCCACATGAGGTCTAGCATTGTCTTGCATTAGGAGGAACCCAGTGCCAACTGCACCAGCATATGGTCTCACAAGGGGTCTGAGGATCTCATCTCGGTACCTAATGGCAGTCAGGCTACCTCTGGCGAGCACATGGAGGGCTGTGCGGCCCCCCAAAGAAATGCCACCCCACACCATGACTGACCCACCGCCAAAACGGTCATGCTGGAGGATGTTGCAGGCAGCAGAACGTTCTCCACGGCGTCTCCAGACTCTGTCACGTCTGTCACGTGCTCAGTGTGAACCTGCTTTCATCTGTGAAGAGCACAGGGCGCCAGTGGCGAATTTGCCAATCTTGGTGTTCTCTGGCAAATGCCAAACGTCCTGCACGGTGTTGGGCTGTAAGCACAACCCCCACCTGTGGACGTCGGGCCCTCATACCACCCTCATGGAGTCTGTTTCTGACCGTTTGAGCAGACACATGCACATTTGTGGCCTGCTGGAGGTCATTTTGCAGGGCTCTGGCAGTGCTCCTCCTGCTCCTCCTTGCACAAAGGCGGAGGTAGCGGTCCTGCTGCTGGGTTGTTGCCCTCCTACGGCCTCCTCCACGTCTCCTGATGTACTGGCCTGTCTCCTGGTAGCGCCTCCATGCTCTGGACACTACGCTGACAGACACAGCAAACCTTCTTGCCACAGCTCGCATTGATGTGCCATCCTGGATGAGCTGCACTACCTGAGCCACTTGTGTGGGTTGTAGACTCTGTTTCATGCTACCACTAGAGTGAAAGCACCGCCAGAATTCAAAAGTGACCAAAACATCAGCCAGGAAGCATAGGAACTGAGAAGTGGTCTGTGGTCACCACCTGCAGAACCAGTCCTTTATTGGGGGCGTCTTGCTAATTGCCTATAATTTCCACCTGTTGTCTATTCCATTTGCACAACAGCATGTGAAATTTATTGTCAATCAGTGTTGCTTCCTAAGTGGACAGTTTGATTTCACAGAAGTGTGATTGACTTGGAGTTACATTGTGTTGTTTAAGTGTTCCCTTCATTTTTTTTGAGCAGTGTATATATATATATATATATATATATATATATATATATATATATATATATATACGCTCTCTCTCTATCTCTTTGTCTCTCTTGCTCTCCCCCCCCCTCCCACGCTCTCTCTTTGTCTCTCCTGCTCTCTCTCCCCCCTCTCACACGCTCTCTCTCTATCTCTTTCTCTCTCCTGCTCTCTCCCCCCCTCTCCCACGCTCTCTCTATCTATTTCTCTCTCCTGCTCTCTCTCCCCCCCTCTCCCACGCTCTCTCTCTATCTCTTTGTCTCTCTTGCTCT